>JACBKR010004051.1:0-25898 GCA_014218235.1 Colocasia esculenta | reverse complement strand
TGTTCTCCGTTCAAATCTGGAGGCTTTTACAGGTTGATTCCTCATCCGAGAAATAAGAGAAATAATTGGGTGGGTTGGTGCATGTGGATTTTTTTTTTCTTTTAATTGCTTTCACATAATGACCTAATTCCTTGGATCTGGTTCCGGTCTTGTTGCTCATCTAGCAATTTGGAGACCTTTCTGTAGGTAAGCCTTGGCTGTCAAAGCCTAGGTTATATTTTGTTTCGTTAAATTGGTATATGTGGTTAATCCTGCTTATCATTTTACTTTTCTAATGAAATTTTTTTATTCAGGTGTTATATTATTGTGTTATACTGGAGTCATAACTTAATGACCTAAAATGTGAATGCATGCATTTCTTGTATTTTTAAGAAAAAAAAGTGAACTATTTGTTGTATGTATGATTGGAGAAGTGATGGTCTATTTTGTTGTTTAATTAATGCAAACATGAGTGCAGAAATATATATATATATATATAAAAGACCATCATATGCAAAAGGGCGGCCATGGCGGGTTGGTTTCCAACTGTTGAAGAAAATTAAAAGAAAAAGACAATGACATGAATAGTGTACATGAACAACCCGCCAAAATCTGGAGGCTTTAACAAATCCTTATGTGCTTTTTTTTTATTCTTTTAATTGCTTTTAACAACCCCCAATATCCTTATGTGCTTTTTTTATTCTTTAATTGCTTTAACAAAATGACCCAATTTTCCTTGGATCTGGGTTCTGTTCTCCTTCAAATCTGGAGGCTTTTGCAGGTTGATTCCTCATCCGAGAATAAGAGAATAATTGTGTTGGTTGGTGCATGTGATGTTTTTTTTTCTTTTAATTGCTTTTCACATAATGACCCAATTCTCCTTGGATCTGGGTTCCGTTCTTTTAATTGTGTTGGTTGGTGCATGTGATTTTTTCTAGCTCTCATGCGTTTAAGTTGATTTAATTCTGCACTTTTTGTTTATATGTGAGTTTATTTAATTTTTTTTCCTATGACAGGGCATACATGGCACTTCTCAGCCACAACCAACTTCTAAATCTAGGCTGAAAAATCAAACACTTCATCTCAGACAAATCCAATCTAGTAAGAGAGCAACACACATACAAGAGAGAATCTTGAATCAGTCACACACGACAACACATGTTGAAGAACAGATGATCATGTAGAAATTCTCCAAGTCATGATTTACATAACATTACAGGTAAATGCTTAATGGTATTCAATAGATTTATAACTTTTTTTAATTATATTGTATATTTACAAGTGATTCACCATCATATTTTACAGGTGGACAAAAAAAACTCGTGTGGTTACTCGGTGTCTAGATCTATTAAATATGGATAGAGAAAACTTTTAACTGTTGATGTCAATGATTTAGGCCAGCCAGTTGGACCTAATACTAGAAAGTTGGCAAGCTATTTAGGGACTATTGCTCGCAATCCACAAAAAGCTCCACTGACATGGGAAGATTGGAGGAAGATGCCAATAGAATATAGAATCACATGTGGATCTTGTGAAGGTACAAATCTATAATTATTGCATTTGCCTCCTTTCCAAATTCTTATGTTGAACTGTTAGGGAGGTAAATAGATCTTGGAGGACTACATCTCAAAGGCCTATGGCTCACATCAATACATAAGGATCACAATTATAGAAAAAATGTCCACATGTTATTCTGCAATGTAGAATACCTGTGGAAATAGTTCATATCAGTAAATCAGATTTTTTTTCATCTTCATTGATGCTGCAGATTTTTTGTGTGATGCTAATGTCTTTAGATATTTTTTTTAAACTAATGAACAGGAGAAGTTTGAGGTTGATGATGCTTTGTATATATGGGTGATGAAAAGCCTTGGAAATAAATGGAAGAACTTTAAATGCAGCCTTAAGAAAAATATTTGAATGCTGTCATAGCTGGCGAAGATATTCTAAATGTATCTGACCCACGAGTAGATCCAACACAATGGAAGGAACTACTTAACTTTTGGAGGTCTGAAAAAAGTCAAGTAAGTAAGAAATATACCAAAATCTGTAATATAATAATATGTTTTACAATTCTCTAATATTTCTTCTAAATTTATAGGACGAAGTGCCATAAACAAATTCAATCGTGAAAAGCAAATAGTAGGTCACCTGCTGGATCAAAGAGCTTTGCAATGATACGTGAGGAGATTGTAAGTCTGCTATATAACATTGTTATATTTGCAACATACATTATATACTTTGTCTTGATTCATTTTGTTGGTATCTTTGAATACAGCGTCAAAAAGAGATGATGCAAGAAATCCTTCTCGAGCAGAATTGTTTAGTATATACACATACTCGAAAGGATGGTCGTCCAGTAAATGAAGAATCAGCTAGAGTTATGGTAAAAGATTTATTAACATATAAGGTCTTCTCTTTTATTCTTAAATGATTTCTAATTTTTTGTTGATTCTTATCAGAGTATGTTGCAAGAAGAATCCTTTCCAGAAGAAAATCATCTCCCAGGAGTATGAAGGAGACCTCCTATCTCAAGTCTTAGGAAAAGATAAGCCTGGACGCATAAGAATGCTTGGACTAGGCCCCCACCCTTCTAGTGTATATGGCCCCGTGCCCACTCGTGCTCAAGCTCTACAAATGGTGAATCAAATAAAGACATCATCTGAGACTGTTATATCTAAGATGTTTGAAAAGATCGAAGAAATGAAGGTGGAAAATGAAAAAATGAAGGAATCATACGAGAATCGTCTTAGCACTTTACATGCAGAAGTGGATACACTTAAAGATTTGATGCACCAAAATAATGAAAATTGTCAGGTAAATTTTTTATTTCTACCATCTTGCATGCAAATTTGTTTAGCAATGTATTGAATAAACTCAAGATATATAAACTTTTTTCTATCAGGCACACGAGGACAATGCGTCGCCCTCCATTTGTTCATCTGCTTCAAGTCGTGAAGTACAATACACAATGTAAGAATTATGGCAATTCTTTTTATGTGTATTAGTTAACAATTCTCTTATTTTTCATGAAGATTAACTTGATCTAAATAATGGATAACATTAGGTCAATAGAATTCCCATCCAAGGCTCACATGACAATTTAATTTCAAAAAGGAAAACACAACTACATAGTGAGGTATATATTTGTGATGTTATTTTTTTTCTAACCATATTTTTAGATCTTTGTTGAATGAGTGTACTCTTGTTATTGAAAGGTGCAAAGAGGATCAAAGAAAAGGGAAAGGAATGATGACATTTTGAATGCTCAGGTAAATATTACTCTTACTGTGTTGTTTTTAGTGTAGACAGTATGATGATTTAGTTACTGTGGTTGTTTTTACTGTGGTTGTTTTTAGTGTAGACAGTATGAGCATATGACTAAAAAATTATCTTTTTTTTTACAGGGAAAAGCTATGGTTTACTTAAAGAGTTTCAAAAAGTCACTTGTCAATGTGGCTCTTGCTACTATTGAAAGTAAAGATCCATTAAAGAAGGTTGGAGGTTGTGATTTAGGATATGAGTATTGGGAAGTGGCTATAAATGTTGCTCTTGTTCACAATGAACCTCTCCCAAGGCCTTATGCACAATTCAAGACAATTGGAGATGCAATTGGGCTACCATTGCTTGGCCTTTCACTCTTGTATGTTTATTCAACATTTCCTTTATCATTATTAATAATGTTGTCAATTCTATACTAAATAAATGTATTTTCTCTCACAGGTCACTAGAGCAGAAGAATGATCTACATGAAGACAACTTGGAATGAAACTGATTTTGTCTCTTTTTTCTTTTCTCTTGTTGACATTTATGGTCACCTATAACCAGTTGTATATATTTTGGATGTTGATTGAACAATGTTTGAAACACATTTTTACTCTTTTGTATTTGTCATTTCTAAAAATATGTGATGTTTTGTGAGAATGGATATGTATGATTGATATTTTGTGTGTACAATTTTTGGAAATGAATCATTTGTGATGGAGAGATTGAGAATGGATATGTATGATGTGATATTTCAGCTATACAATGTTTGGAAATGAATCATTTGTGATGGAGAGATTGAATGCGCATAGAAGAATGTACATTTATTGATGACACAATTGCAAAATGTGGTGCTTTATAATCAACTATAGTGACAACTTTAAATGTCATTATTGTAAACTTTTACACTTTTAACAGCAATTGTATATGTTCTTAAAAATACTTATTAGCAGCCAATTACTTATTTTTAGTAGCCATTTATAATGCATATATCTAATCTTTAAAAGCAATAAGAAATGCTGCTAATGCATTATTGACAATTATGTTCTAATTTTTGAAAAATAATAGCAGCCATTATGTTAGCTTCTACTGATATACAGTAGCAACAATTGTTTTTGCTACTACAAGTAAAAAGTACTAGCCAATAGATTAGCTACTAATAATAAACATATTTAGCAGCATTTTTAAATGTTTTTAATGCTATGCTATTGAAGCCATGTAAATTGCTGCTAAAGGCTTTTGTGACGCTTAGACAAATTTTGAAGAGTTATAACAGCATTTATATTAGTCGCTAAAATTACTTTTTGTAGCCATTATTGTGAATGGCTTTTTTCCCTTTTAGCGACGGGACTTATAATAGCAAAATTTTGAATGGCTGCTAAAGAGTTTTAGTAGCGATTCTTTTATCTTTAGCAGCTTATAAATCGCTACTAAAAGTCTAATTTGGTGTAGTGTGCACGCCAGTAAGCATTATACCCCATGGTTAACAGTATCTCCTGACTCTCCGTCCTTGGGCTAGAGTTGGAGCCTTAGACACACGCCCGTGCCCTGTCAGCATCTCACTTAAATTTTAAATGTAGATACCCACAGTCATTTAAATGGCCAATGAGAGTTTCAATAAGTAAGTATGTGTATGTCATGTTCATGATGATGAGGAGAACAGTAATAAGTAATGGAACATGATTTGCACGAGTACAATGGTCAAGAGATAAATTCGGCAGCATAACGTATGATTTATACTTTCGTTCAATCTTTACATTAATGGCTTTAGTCCAGTTTGTAAGTCTCACTCACGAGAACAAGAAGAAAGGAAGTGCGGCTATCTCCAGGGTACTTCAATGTACAACCAAATCGTCGGCCATGTGGGAATCCATGGTCAGAGGAGATTTACGGAGGCCTTGGTGAAAAGGTCGCTAGTCTACCGATTCGGAATGACCGGTAGAGAGTTTCCAATTTCCCAGAAAAGGCTACCTAACAGTGCTAGTGTGTAGTGCGGTACGCGTGTCTCAATTCTCAAACCATTGGTCTCAAACTCGCAGGAAGCACTTGACAATATAACATGGAATAAAACTATGCACTTTAACTCATCATGGTTTGCAAGATTTTATGATAACTCTTATCATTTAAACATGGTAGAACAGTAGGAAGATTAAATCACAAGAACATGAGTGGATCATAACATTTAAGGAGCACTTAGAATAGCATCCATGTAATTAAAGCTTTTAAATGGTTAATCACTTTCAAGCCATTAAACAACAATCATGTAATGATCAGACCCAAGACAGGTAACTTACACAGAAAATATCACATTTATACAGACCTCGTGTATATGCGGAAAACTTTGTAAGAAAACACGTGGTTTCCGATAAAATCCTGAGATCGCGACATAGCCATATAAAGAAGGCGACAGGGTGTTGTCAGGTCGGGGTCAGATCGCGACAGGCTCATGTAAGGAAGGCGATAGGTCGGGCCCAGAAGGCGACACAGGTGTGTAAGCATCGCGACAGGAAGTCAGATCAGGCAGGTAGATAGCGACAGAGCGCATGTCGCCTTGAGAAAGCGACAAGGGGTATGTCGCAATCACCCTCTGAAAGTGACATATCGGGCCGTCGCGTTCACAGGGTCCGTGCCTGGCTCGGACAGAGCAAGGACAGTGCCTTGGATTGCGGACCTGTCTTTCCTTCTTTTGACATAAGGTTGTTCTAAAATAGAGAACAAATTGCACGGTGCGTAAAAAATAACAAAACCAGTTTTAAAATAACCTAGACATACTAGGGTACTTCCAGTAAATCGGAATTGAACAATAAAGATGGTTTCGATAGGCTTTGATCATGGGAAGACAAGGTCAGACCAAGGGTAACTTGAAGACGTAGTTTTATGCAGCAACCCTCTTAACGTGCTTATAACTCTCTAACTATGAGATTTAGACAAAACATTCAACATGAAACATGACGAGGACAACTAGTAGAATAAATTTCATGTTATGAGTTTTCTCTAATTCGGTCTTGAAACACGTGCAACATATTAAGACGGGAAAAGCTCTAACAGTGCGTGACTTTGTAAAACGCTTATAATTCAAAATCTACTAAATGAAATTCGATGAAACCAGTGGGAAATGAAAGCTAACTTGATGCTCTACACATTGGTATAGGATATGTTAAGATTTGGCCCGAGAAAACCTATCTTTTGAGTTGAAGAAGTCTCATTATTCCAGAAAACCCGTGTTCAGACCACTTGGAGGAAAACGCTTACTACTCCGTGTATACTGCATGGAATTTGGGCATTCTACTTGGGTTAGAACGTAGACTTGACCCTCTTTCCAGGGGTATAGGCCTTGCAAGGTTTGGTTTAGGTTTGACTCACCTTTGGTCGACTTCAAGAGAGTGGTTTGTGCAGGTCGCAGCAGACGAGAAGGGGAAGAAGAACGGCTTCTTGTGGTCGTTCCACAGCTCCTCAGCCACCAGGAGCTCCTCCACACGACCCTAGCAAGTTCTAAATTCGTTCCTAGGGTTTGGGTGAAGAGTATTTAAGTAACCATGGTGTTTAGGAGTCCTATTATAACTAGGAAAGGAGGGTTTCGGGATTGGCATGTTTGGTTTCCTATTTTTGATGATTTCCTCCTCCCTTTGAGTGTGTGAGGCATTAGGAAACCTCCCCTCATAGTTAGGCACGAATTTGGGTTGCCATGAATGCATGATTGCATCCCAATTCAACTCTAATTGCCTCTTTTTAATTTCAGCTTATTTATGGTTACGAATTTCTATGTATTTTCTAGCTTTATTTGATTTTTGGGCCAAATGTTGCCCATTGGCCCAATTATGATAATGGGTCATCAATATATAATGTTGGAAGTCTCCCCAACACTTTTATTTAATTTTTGATTGCGTCGTATTTCCGTGTTAACGATTTTCCGACTTATTTCCTTATTTAGATAATCGGTCACAATACTCTCAAACCTAGCCCAAATGATTTTTATTGAACCAAATTTCTTGAGGGGTCATTAGAGGATATTATTTGAAGTCCATATATGATTTTTATTAATTTTCTGACTCATCCAAGTACGTGTGATAATGATTTTCTGACTTATTCATGAATTACGATAATAAGTCGCGAAACACTTAAATTGGCTAATACGATTTTTCGTTTCAAAAATTTCTTTGTGAAACATTTAGTAATAATGTTTAGGGGTGATTTATAATTTTTACGAAATTGTTCGATGTGTTTTAGCACATACGATAATGATACATATGTTTTAAATACTCCGATATTATGGAAATTATTTATTTCCATTTATTTGAGCTTTTATGTAGTTAAAATTTTCGGGGTGCTACAACCCGGCCTCTACCTCGCTGCTGCGGTGCTCCTCTACCATGACCTGTTGGTAACTGTTAGGGCTGCTGCTGCTGCTGCTGCTGTACTCCTCTGCCATGCCTATACTCTCAGGGATAGGGCAATTGTGGATTAAATGCCCCGGCTGATTACAATTATAACACCAGTACCCTGGTGGAATGGTAGGCTGCCTGGCGGTACTCTGCTATGACTCTTCCACTTCTGGCCTGTAGCCACACCTCTGCTGAAACATTTGCTGGTGACCTCCTCTTCCTCCTCGACATTGAAATACCTTCTTCAATTTTTGTCCCCATTTGCTGAAGCCTAAGGAAGATGCTCCCACTGGCGCCTTTCCTTTGCTAATCCCCGTGATTACTATAGTAGCCGAAAACTACTTGAACCTGACTCTCTTGCCTGCCGAGTCCGAATGGACCTTTCTAGTGTAGCTGCTCTCTAGGCTGCTTCCTCTACAGTCCTGCACATCAGCGGTATCACTGCATTATGCAATTCTGCTCTCAAGCCTCGAATAAAACTCAACCATCATAGCATTATCTGATACAACATAAGGTGCATATCGACTAAGTGCCATAAACCTCATTTGGTATTCCAAAACAAAAGAATTTTCCCCATGTGAAGTGTCCGAATTGCTCCCTTTTTGCCTGATGCACTTGCACTAGGAAGAAGGTATCATTAAATATCTCAAGAAATTTTGACCAGGAAATGGTCTCCTCTGTCCTGTCCGCAAAAGTAGTCTGCATCTTTAACCTCCACCACTCTTGAGCAAAACCCCTCAACTGATATGTAGCTAACACAACTCTATCTGCTGGTGGACATCTCATCGTCATAAATACTCTTTCAACTTCATGAATCCAATGCTCCGCGGTGCCTAGATTCAGTCCTCCTGTATATGTTGGCGGTTGCAATCTCAAAAATTTTTCAACCTGAATCATTGGTTCCTCTACTGCCCTAACAGGCGGTGGCGGTGGTACAGATATTGCAAAATGTACCTCCACATTGGGTGGTGGTGGAACTGGCACCATTGGTACGGCCTCTCCTGCAACTGGTGGTACTGCTACTAGTGGTACCGGTGCCTGCTGGTCCATTCTCATCCGAATCTCCATGAGACTCTCCCATATCCTTTCTATCATGCGCTGAGTAGACTCCTCAGGGTCATCTCCTCCACCACCCAATCCCTCCTATCAGCCATTTCAAATTCCTGCACAACACATTCCAACCCCACACACGAAAACAAATCAATACAAAACCAAGGCCAGCTACCAGCAGTAGACTAGTGTAGAAATAAGGCTATGTAATTTCCCAGTTCCTTTATATTTACAAAGACCATGCTCTGATACCAACTGTAACGGACCACTTCGTTCAAACCCGTTAACCCACTTGACGATATTGACCCGACTCCGTCTCCCGCAAACAAGCCGTAGCCTCGCAAGGGATATCATGCACATGTCCGTGAAAATACAAAAGAACACACTGATATATTATAAAGATTCACAATCTCTTGAATATTCACATTAGATTTACATAGACAAATTTCAAGAAAAGTCAAAGGAAAATTTGCAAGCCTGTGGCATACCGCGAGGTACAACAGAAGAAAAGCTACACTGCTGGAGGTGTTGGCCCAACACCACTGTGGTGCGGCTCTGAACTGGAAGACGGAAGAGAAACCTCCTGCTCTCCTTCACCTGTAGGGAGTAGGGGTGAGCCTCGCAAGTCACTGGCTCAGTAGGGAAACTCCCCCAAAAACCGAACAACCTAATTCAAGTACGTAAGCAAGAATTACGCCAGTAATTTATAGAATAAACTATCATGATATCAAAGCTGTAATACCACTTACCACTTGCTTTTTGGGTCGAGTGTGAATATAATTCATTTCCCCTCATATTTTGATGATGACAAGTTGTGATTTTAATGCACAATAATTAGAACATGTTAAATGCACCACACATGTAATGACCATATTCAAAAGTATGTTTTCAAACACATTTATCATTTATTTTCATGATAATACATTAGACTAATGAAATATGTGTTTATTTCTCAGGGACACACAATTCTTCCAAGGGTAGTGTCGACACACCCCATACTGGTGTCGACACAATGCTCCAAGCCCTAAGCCAAAAGATGAAGAAATGGTCAAGTAGTGTCGACACAAGATCAAGCAGTGTCGACACTAGACCCAGCTCCCAGTGAACCCTGTCAACAGGCCTGGATAGTGTGTCGACACTAAACCAGATGGTGTCGACACTAGATGCCTCTCCCAGAAGGCCTGTTTTGCAGTTCTCTCCAGTGTGTCGACACGAGATGAAGTGGTGTCGACACTAGAGACCCTTCCCAGAGAAGATCTTTTGCCAGTCTGGGACAGTGTGTCGACACACCCCATGGGCAGGTCGACACACTCCGGAAACTCTGTGACTTAAAGTCTCTCCTGGACACGTGGCACTCTAGGGATTTGGTGGATCGGCCTTGGATCATGTGCCCACGACCTCCAAGGGTACTTTTGGACATTTTAGGTATAAATACTCTCCTAATTGGCCATCCAACACAAGAGAGCCTCCAAGAGCCTTCCAGAAATTCTTTTGGCGGCAGAGAGAGCTCTCCTCCTGTTTTGCTCCCCTTGTGCTTCTTCAACCCAATTCCCACATCTCCAAGCACAAGAAGTGAAGATTGATCCAAGATGAAGCAGTGTGATCAACTTCCAAGGATGCAGATCGAGTAGAAGCAGACAATTGTGAAGAATTCAAGGAAGATCCCAAAGACCAAGTTGCAGAGCATCGGCCTGGGACTTCAAGTGATCAAGCTTTTCACAATTCAGCCTCTACAAGGGAGTCTTCTTGAAGAACAAGGACATTTCACCCCATTCCTATTTCCCCATTTCCCCTTGTTTTTCTTGGTCATTCTAGAGATTGTGCATGAACTGTTGCATTAATCCTCTTGAATGAACCTTTTTAGATCAGATCATTGCTAGAGGATCTGAATCTTTGTGTTTTGTGATCTAGCAAGTGGTTTGTGAGCCTGTGTGCTCAGTGTTGAGTCGTCGTACTCAGTTGTGGTTGAGCAATTGTGCTCAGGTTCTAGAGTAGTCTTGCTCTAGAGGTTGTGTGAGTTGTAGAACTCTGTGTTGGAGTTGTCAGGCTCCAGTGTGTGTGGTGTATCCGGTTGTTTAGTGGATCCTCACAGTGTGAGGGGTGGATGTAGGAATCACATGGTGTGATTTCCGAACCACCTAAAAATTCTCTGTGCAGTGGTTTGTGTGTGACTTAAATTCACATTGCGCTAGATGTATGCATAGGGTTTTTCGAATTCACCTTTAATCAACTTGATTCCACACTTCAATCATCTAATTCACACAATCACTCATCAGATCTAAATTGCTCTTTCAAATTGCCTCTGATTCTATGCATTGTTTTAAAATTGGCTAAGCTTCCGCAATAGTTGGCCTAGATCTATTCAACCCCCCCCCCTTCTAGATCTTGTCCATCACATCTTCGATCCTTCAATTGGTATCAGAGCGGGTTTATATCTGATCTGATCTGAGTGCTTTCTATTTGTTCTGTGTGTTTTGCTTGCTTGTTGAGTGTTTTTCTTCATTGCACCATCTTTTTAATTCAATGGATTTCAGAGGGTTCATAGCTGAGGGTCATTCCATTAATAGGCCACCCTTCTTTAATGGGAGGACTATTCTTATTGGAAGAATAGAATGCAAGTTTTTCTTAGAGCCCAAAATTATGAAATCTGGAAAGTAGTTGAGGTAGGCCCTATGAGAACCAGGGTGAGGAAGAAACCTGGACCAGGGAACAGATTAGAAGGGCTACCTTGAATTATAGTGCCATGAATATGATCCAGTGTGCAGTCCACCCTAAGGAGTACTCAAGAATCTCCATGTGCAAATCTGCCAAGGAGATGTGGGACAAACTTGAGCTACTCTATGAGGGAACATCCCAAGTGAAAGAAACCAAAGCTAACATTCTTGTCTCTGAGTATGAATTGTTTATGATGAAATCTAATGAGACAATTTCTGAAATGTTTGCCAGGTTTATGATCATGTGAATGGACTGAAGGCCTTAGGTAAGGATTATACAGATGCTGACTTGGTAAGGAAAATTTTACGCTCTCTCTCTTCAATTTGGCACACTAAGGCCACAGTCATTGAAGATTCTAAAGATTTGTCCAAAATCTCTTTGGATGAATTGATAGGATCCTTAATGACTTATGAAATCAATCTAAAAAGAAATGAAGAACATATAATTAAAACCAAGCCAGTAGCACTAAAGGCCTCTTCAAGTAACAAAGACAAGAATCAGGAGAAAACAAGTTCTGATGAGTCTGAGTCCAATGAGGATGAGATTGCCCTCATGACCAGGCAATTCAGAAAATTCTTAAAATACAGGAAAGGAAAATTTTCTGGGAAAAAGAAATTCCCATCAGGAAAAAGAAACACTTCCTTTTCTAATGCCAATTCTAATAGGAATCAGAAATCTGATGAAACTGTCATTTGTTACAGGTGCAACAAGCCAGGACATATGAAGGGAGAATGTCCTGAGAATAAGAAGGAGAAATACAAGAAGATTCACAAGTTCAAGAAGCCAAAGGCCATGGTAGCCACTTGGTCTGATGAAGACTCAAGTGAGAAGGAAGAAGAAAAATCCTCAAGCTCTGAAAGTGAGGAAATTTGCTTCATGGCAAATAGCTCAGATGGAAAGGTAAGTACTTCTTTCGAAGACTATTCAATTGATGATTGGCAAGATGCCTATGCTGAGCTTGTTGAAAACTACTCTGAAATAAGGAAAGAAAACAAGCATCTCAAAAAGAAATTGAAAACATTTTAATAACCAATCCATCAATAAAAGAACTTGTGAACTGGAAAATGAAGTAGCTGAACTTAATGAAGAAAAGGAAAATCTCCTGAACATAATTGATGAGCTTAAGCTTGCATCCCAAAAGGCCACCCATGAATTTAAAGAACTGTCTGAAAAGCTGGAAATGGAAAACAAAGATAAACAACAAAAGGTTGAAGAAATCAAAACCTTAGAAAACCAGCTAAAAGAAAAGGATGAAGTCATTGAAACCTTCACAAAAGGTAAAGACAATTTGGAGGCCTTGCTGGGAGCTAGAATGAAATCAATTTCACATGGACTAGGATTCAACAAACAAAAACTCAAGAAAGACAAATCTGCTGAATAAGAGAAAAAGCACCTTGATCAATTTTGTCAAAGGTTCTAGTCTTGAAAACACAAAAAATAAGCAAGTGTCAAGCAACACTGTAGAAATTTCAAAAACACAGAACAAAGAGAACTAACCAGGTCGACACAATCACCTAACAGGTCGACACAAGTTCACAAAAAGATGAAATCTGTGACTGATGTGTCGACACCAGTCAAGGACAGGTCGACCTGCTCAACCTAATAAACAAAAACCAGTCAATAAAAAATTCAAGTAAAAATCTAAAAAAATAAGAAAAAGTCAAAAGAAGCCATTCATAACAAACCTTGGACTTCCAAGACAGCACATCAAGCTGATTGGACTAATTCTTGGAACCAATGGTATCTCAATCCTTTTTGGTACCATCCTCAATTCTTCCATCCAAATTTTTCAGTGTACCATCAAAATCCTTGGTTTGGACCTCCACAGTGAATACTCATGTCCAAATGCAAAACTCCCCTCCTACTGAAAACAAGAACACTGGTGTTTTATTCCTAAGGGAAAGAACAAATTGAAAAAGAAAAAAAATACCAATGAAACAAAACAAAAATTAAAAACAAATCAGATTTGGGTGAGAAAAGATTTGATGACTATGTTCAAACATTCTGGGTCCCAACAATGTTTGGGTACCAAAATCTTCTCTCCACTGATTGTTTTTGCAGGAAGGTCGTGCACCCAACTCAAATGTGTGGTTCCTTGACAGTGGGTGTTCACGACACATGACTGGAGACAAAGCCAAATTTTCATTCCTGATTGAGAAGGAGGGAGGTTCTGTCACTTTTGGAGGTAAAAATAAAGGAAAGATCATTGGATCTGGAAAGGTTGGTCAATCTTCCTCAAACTCTGTTGATAATGTTTGTTAGTTGATGGTCTAGATTACAATTTGCTGAGCATTAGCCAACTATGTGACAAAGGTCACAAAGTTGTGTTTGAATCTGATTTCTGCAAGATAATTGACTCATCAACTGATAAAGTAAAATTCTTTGGAAAGAGGGAAAACAATGTCTACATGATCAACCTCAATAAAAACTTTTCTGAAAATATTTGTCTTGTAGCAAATAAGAATGAAATTGCATGGACTTGGCACAAAAGACTTGGCCATGCAAGTTTCAGAACAATAAATAAATGTTAAGGCTGAATTTGGTTAAAGGTCTTCCTGAATCCTTTTCTAATGTAGAAAATCAAGTTTGTGGGATTTGTGCCCAAGGAAAACAAACCAGAAAATCTTTTAAAACCTTCAATGAGGTACTCACATCTAAGCCACTAGAATTACTTCACATGGACCTCTTTGGCCCAACAAGAATTCTAAGTCTTAGTGGCAAAAGATATGGGTTTGTAATCATTGATGATTTTACCAGATTTACATGGGTTATTTTTGTCCCACAAAAGTGATGCTTGCCTTGAGTTCAGGAATTTCTGTACCACTGTCTTAACAAGTTTTCCATATAAAATCAAAAACATTTTGACTGATCATGGGGGTGAGTTTGAAAACAAATCATTTTCTGATTTATGTGCTGATCTTCACATATTTCACAAGTTTTCTTCACCAAGAACTCCAGAACAAAATGGAGTTGTGGAAAGAAAGAATAGAACTCTTGTGGAAATGGCTAGATCCATGCTCTTAGAAAGCAATTTGCCCAAATCCTTCTGGGCTGAAGCTGTGAATACAACAAATCACATTCTCAATAGAGCATTGATCAGACCAAAAATCAGAAAAACCCTTATGAATTATTGAAAAACAAAAAGCCAACAATCTCCTATTTCAAAATATTTGGGTGTAAATGCTTTGTTCATAACAATAACAAAGAAAATCTTGACAAGTTTGATGCTAAAAGTCAGGAAGCCATCTTTCTTGGCTATTCTGAAGTGTCAAGAGCTTTTAGAGTTTATTCTCTCAAGAATCAAACTGTTGAAGAGTCTCCACATGTTATTTTTGATGAAAATTCCTTTTCAACTCATGATTCTAAATCTTGCAGGGACAGTCAAGATAATGAAGAGGATGATTTTATTGTGGATTCTTCACCGACCGTGAGGAAATTGAAGACCTTGGTGAGAACTTGAACATTCATTCACCTACTCCAAGTGGATCAGGTAATGTTGTTCCAGATTTAAGTGCATCTCAACAAGGTAAACATAGATTTTTGAGAGATCACCCATTGGAAAATGTAGTTGGCAATGTAAATGATAGGGTAAGGACTAGATCATCATTCCTGAATGTTATTGATGAAGACCCACTAGCTCTAATTTCCCAAGTTGAACCAAAGTCAATTGATGAAGCTTTATTGAGTTCTGATTGGATCAATGCAATGCATGATGAACTTCATCATTTGAAAGAAATCAAGTATGGGAATTAGTACCTAGACCTAGTGACCAAACAATCATTGGCACTAGATGGGTATTCAGAAATAAATTAAATGAAAATGGTCAAGTCATTAGGAATAAAGCTAGACTAGTTGCAAAGGGGTACAACCAAGAATTTGGAATTGATTTTGAAGAGTCATATGCCCCTGTAGCTAGACTAGAAGCTGTAAGAATTTTCCTTGCTTTTGCATCTTCCATGAAATTTAAAGTTTATCAAATGGATGTCAAAAGTGTTTTTTTGAATGGCTATATAAAAGAAAATGTTTTTGTTGAACAACCTCGGGCTTTGAAAATGAAAAACATCATAATCATGTCTTTAAGCTTCATAAGGCTCTCTATGGTCTCAAACAAGCTCCAAGAGCTTGGTATGACCGTTTGAGTTCCTTTTGCTTGACAAAGGATACTCTAGAGGTAATGTTGATCAAACCTGTTCACAAAAACTATCAAAAATCAAATAATTGCAGTCCAAATTTATGTTGATGACATAATATTTGGATCAACCAATAAGAGCCTGTGCAATGAATTTGCCAATCAAATGAAAAATGAATTTGAAATGAGCTTGATGGGAGATTTACAATTTTTCTTGGGATTGCAGGTAACCAAACAAGCGAGGGATCTTCATAAGTCAAACCAAATATGTCAAGGAACTTCTGAAAAGGTTTGACTTCCAGAACCTCAAGCATTCAAGCACACCCATTGCCATTAATGCTAAACTAGAAGAAGACTCACTTGGTAAGTCAGTAGACCCAAAGACATACAGAGGTATGATTGGTTCTCTACTCTACTTAACCACTTCTAGACCTGATATTCAGTTCAGTGTGTGTTATGTGCTAGATTTCAATCTAATCCTAAAGAAAGTCACATGTTAGCTGTTAAAAGAATTTTCAAATATCTTGTTGGAACATGTGATCTTGGAATTTGGTATCCTGCTGGTTGCAAGTTAGACTTGATTGCCTATTGTGATGCTGATTATGCTGGGTGTAAATTAGATAGAAAAAGCACAAGTGGCTTGTGTTTGTACTTAGGTGGGTGCCTAATCTCTTGGGCTTCTAAAAAGCAACATTCAGTTGCTCTGTCAACTGCAGAGGCTGAGTATGTTGCAGCTGGTAGATGTGGCACTCAAATTCTTTGGGTGAAACATCAACTTCTCGATTACAACCAAGAGTTAGGTTGTGTTCCCATTCTTTGTGACAACACAAGTGCCATAAATCTGTCTAAAAACCCAATTCAGCATTCCAGAACAAAACATATTGAAATTAGGCATCATTTCTTGAGGGATGAAGTAGCAAAGAAATCCTTTGAACTCCACTTCATTGAAACTGAAAAACAAATTGCCGACATCTTTACCAAAATCTTCCTGACAGTAGATTTTCATCTTTGAGGAGAGAGCTTGGTCTTTGCAAATGTCCATCTTCTTGATCTCTCTCATTTGGGTTGAGTGTTTAGGTATATTCTGAGGGGGAGTCATTGTTTCATCATTCTTCTTTGCTTCCTTGATTCATATTGTTCACTCTCTCTATCTATTCTTTTCAATATTTATTTTTTTTTTCTTCTTCTTCACATTGTGTTGAACTTCTTGGTATATCAAATGGTGATTTGAAGAAGGACAAGTTCTGCTTGTCTGGACACTTTCACTATGCGAGAGTATATGTCTCCGCCAAGTACCAAGAAATGAATATGCAATGTTGAGGGGGAGCTTTGTTGTTCAAAGAGAATCATTTCTGGTTTCAAAATACTTGCATATCTTTATTTTGATGAAAAGTTGTTGGAATCATCATCTCAGGGGGAGCTAGGAATTCACAACTCATTTCTTTTGCAAAATTCAAAACTCTTCTTGAATTACATCAACTTCCTTGCATGATGTCCTCATTGAGTTGTCTAGAACCTCAAAATGATCCTTTGAGTGATCTACTACATTTTTCACAATCAACTCTCAACTATACTCTTCAAGACTACAGAAATTCAAATCTCTTTTACAGACTGAAGGATAATGTGTTCATTGAATTTAAACATTTTTTTTGCAACTGATGTGAGATAAATGGTTTCAAGTTATAAAATTCTCCTTACACTTAATATTCAACAGAGCAATGGCACAAATACTGAGAAACTACAAACCTTCACAATGAATGAAGTGCCATGTATGTCATGAGGTATTTTTGCTATCTCTGTTCAAAGGGGTTCAAAATCAAGAATTAAAAAAAAAATGCTCTATATTTTTTATGGTGACTGAGTAACTGGAAATATTGGCGTCTGATAAACGTATATTTCCATGTAAAAGGTTGTCATTTCCCCCTTTGAAACTAGATAATGAGTAAATCCCTAGTATCCAGGAACTATGGTGTGTAAAAAGCATTAGTTCTTGAGTGAACAAGATTTACTACATTTGATAGTTTGATTAAAAACACAAAACTATCCAAGGAGAATTGCCTAAAATGACCATCTTTGTCTATCATCAGTTTGTTTTAAAGGTGTTTATCTTCATTACACTTGATTTCAATCTAAAAAGATATTTCATTTCTTGGATTTGGAGATTATGGTAGTTGTATTGATTGTTGGATGTCCTATATCCCTCAAATTATCATTTTACTGGTTCAAGTCATTTAATGAATATATCCTGCTTGTGTTGAGTAAATCTTGAAGTTTGTTGCATTTTTGCAAGAATTATGACAACTGAATTCTTTAGCCTCTTAAAAATCCTTGAATGCTAATTCCATCCATCTTGAATCATATAAAGATATCCCAAAACTCACAAATTTTTTCCATGCTCAAATACTCAAAGTTTCTTCAGGCCAGGTCGACACTACCTCCATCTAGTGTCGACACAGTCCAGCCCAGGTCGACACTAACCTCTTCTAGTGTCGACACATACCCTGCCAGGGCGATTCAGGTCTTGGGGCCGGTTAGGGTCTTCTTGTACCTGCGGGGCATTGCACCTAAACCTAAAACCCTTTTTATGCAAGGTCGACCCCATGGCCGCCTTCCACCTTTGAAAACGGCAGCCACTCCACCTTCTTCCCTCCTCCAACCCATCCTTGTCCTTCTTCCCTTCATTCCTTCTTCCCCATCCTCTGCTCTTCCACTCTCTCTTGCTTCCATGGCCCCCAAGCAAGCCCCTCGCCGTGGAGCAAGGTCCAGGGCAACCGCAAGGCCCATCTCTGTGGAAGCACAACCGCCAATCGAGAGGAGAAGCAAGCGTCGGCATGACCCTGCTGAGCAGCCAGGACCTTCCTCTGCATCTCCCACTCCATCCAAAAGAGGTAGGGCATCCTCTTCCGTTAGAGGCAGGGGGTCCGCAAACCCTAGACGGAGGATTTTGGTTTCTTCTCCTGAAGCTTTGAGGAATCGTCTCTTCATCTTCTGAGCCTTCCCAGCCTTCTGAGGCCACCCCTTCCAAGTCGGTTAGTGAAGGGAAGATGATTTTGAAACCTAGGGCAGTCGATTTGGCAGATAATCAGTTAGCAGCTGCATTCCCAGAAATTCACCGTTTCTTCTCATTCCAGACTTGGTTGCCTTTTATCTCCGAATTTCGGACCATTTATCCTCGTCTTGTACAAGAATTCTACATGAATTTGGAATGCACTGATGACGGTTACAAGTCTGAGGTCAAAGGTGTTGTGATTGATATGCCCACAGAATTAGCAGCCACCCTATTTAAAATTCCTGATGAAGGAGCCGATTACCACAACTTTGAGTTTGATCTCCATGAAGCTTACACTATCTTGACTGGATTGCAAGCTGATGAGTCTGATCCCAGGCAGACACATGTCACCAAGTTCAACACAAACACCTTTCCACCTGTGTTGAGACTTATCCATCACATTCTCACCACTATCATAACACCCAAGGTGGTGGAAGGATAGACTCACGGATATTCAGAGATTTGTGATTTATTGCATGAAAAAGGACATCAAGGTCAACCTCCATGTCATAATGTACCAGATAATGTCTGAGACTACGAGGAAAGATCTCCATAGGTCTCTTCCTTATGCAGCTCACCTTACACCAATCTTTGAACTTTGGTGTTTCTCTTGAGAATGAGAAGTCTCAGACAATTCCTAAGTCAACATATACTGCTTCAAGCATGTACAGAAGTTATGGGCTTTCGACTTGAGGGTGATCAAGTACGGAGAGGGCCAGCTGTAGTTGAGGCCCCTGTGGCTCCAGAGGACCAGCCTCCAGCTCAAGAGGACCAGCCTCCAGCAAATGAGGACCAGCCTCCAGCAAATGAGGATCAGCCTCATGTTGAGAATGAAGTTCAAGTACCCCTGAATGCCCAATTTCACCTCAACTTCAGCCCTCTTCCTCACTAAACCTTGAAATGGACATTCCCTCATTTTCTCCACAACCTCAAGCCTCCACATCCTTTGGGGGACCTTCTGTTCCACCAGAGTTGTACTCATTTTTCAATGAAAAATTTGATACCATCACTTCTTCAATCCAACAGATGTCAGAGGTTTTTGAGCTTAGGGTACAAAGATTGGAAAATTCAGTGACTGCTCAGTTCATCAAACAAAAGGAAGCCTCAGATTATGCAGCCCAAAGATTCAATAGGCTTATTGGAACACTGGTGCCTCCCTTGAACTAAAGGAGCATCAAGACAAGTTAGAAAAGGTTCTTGAAGGCATTTTGGCAAATTCCCAACAGAATCTTTTCAATAGCCAGGAAGCAGTCAATCAAATATCCAAGACAAGACTATCTTTTGCCCACATGGTAGATGATTTGGAGGGCATGAAGAATTTATCTGCTCACATTGATGAAGAAATGTCTGCTCTAAAGAAGGAATTCAAAACTTTGCACAGACAAGGTGGCACAGCTGGTTCCTCTTCATCATCACAACCTATTTCAGCTGATTTCAGTGTGCTTCAAGCAACAATGTCTGAGAATTCTGAAAGAATGGAAAATCTCTTGCATACAAGACTCTCAACAATCCAAGCTCAGATGAAGTTCGGCTTGACTTCTATGGAGAAAAGATTGACGGATATTGAGACTATCTTGCTACCCATTCCTCCTCCTCCTCCTCCATCCTCCTAATGGACTTCATATTTTGATGATGTCAAAGGGGGAGAAGGACATCTTTTTTGAATGTGAACCTTTTGTAATGAACAAATGTTTGTAGATCTCAAAATGTGTTGTTTTTTGGCCATTAATGGAAAGCTATGGTTATTAGTAACATTGTGCCTCTTGATTATGAAAAATGTCAATTGTTACTAAATTGTGCTAAATGGCTTTTGATGAATGTGAACGAAAATTGAATGAATGTGTTCATTGTTATTCAGTGTGTATGTGAATGGATGTTGTGTGAATGGATACTTGAAAATCACAATCCTTCAAAAATTCAAACTTTAATGTGACTCAATATTGCCATCATCAAAAAGGGGGAGATTGTTGGGTTGAGTGTGAATATAATTCATTTCCCCTCATATTTTGATGATGACAAGTTGTGATTTTAATGCACAATAATTGGAACATGTTAAATGCACCACACATGTATGACCATATTCAAAAAGCATGTTTTCAAACACATTTATCATTTATTTTCATGATAATACATTGGACTAATGAAATATGTGTTTATTTCTCAGGGACACACAATTCTTCCAAGGGTAGTGTTGACACACCCCATACTGGTGTCGACACAATGCTCCAAGCCCTAAGCCAAAAGATGAAGAAATGGTCAAGTAGTGTCGACACAAGATCAAGAGGTGTCGACACTAGACCCAGCTCCCAGTGAACCTGTCAACAGGCCTAGATAGTGTGCGACACTAAACTAGATGGTGTCGACACTAGATGCCTCTCCCAGAAGGCCTGTTTTGCAGTTCTCTCCAGTGTGTCGACACGAGATGAAGTGGTGTCGACACTAGTGACCCTTCCCAGAGAAGATCTTTTGCCAGTCTGGGACAGTGTGTCGACACACCCATGGACAGGTCGACACACTCTGGAAACTCTGTGACTTAAAGTCTCTCCTGGACACGTGGCACTCTAGGATTTGGTGGATCGGCCTTGGATCATGTGCCCACGACCCCAGGGTACTTTTGGACATTTTAGGTATAAATACTCTCCTAATTGGCCATCCAACACAAGAGAGCTCCAAGAGCCTTCCAGAAATTCTTTTGGCGGCAAAGAGAGCTCTCCTCCTGTTCTTGCTCCCCTTGTGCTTCTTCAACCCAATTCCCACATCTCCAAGCACAAGAAGTGAAGATTGATCCAAGATGAAGCAGTGTGATCAACTTCTAAGGATGCAGATCGAGTAGAAGCAGACAATTGTGAAGAATTCAAGGAAGATCCCAAAGACCAAGTTGCAGAGCATCGGCCTGGGACTTCAAGTGATCAAGCTTCTTCACAATTCAGCCTCTACAAGGGAGTCTTCTTGAAGAACAAGGACATTTCACCCCATTCTCATTTCCCTTGTTTCTTCTTGGTCATTCTAGAGATTGTGCATGAACTGTTGCATTAATCCTCTTGAATAAACCTTTTTAGATAGATCATTGCTAGAGGATCTGAATCTTTGTGTTTTGTGATCTAGCAAGTGGTTTGTGAGCCTGTGTGCTCAGTGTTGAGTCGTCGTACTCAGTTGTGGTTGAGCAATTGTGCTCAGGTTCTAGAGTAGTCTTGCTCTAGGAGGTTGTGAGTTGTAGAACTCTGTTGGAGTTGTCAGGCTCCAGTGTGTGTGGTGTATCCGGTGGTTTAGTGGATCCTCACAGTGTGGGGGTGGATGTAGGAATCACATGGTGTGATTTCCGAACCACCTAAAAATTCTCTGTGCAGTGGTTTGTGTGTGACTTAATTCACATTGCACTAGATGTATGCATAGGGTTTTTGAATTCACCTTAATCAACTTGATTCCACACTTCAATCATCTAATTCACACAATCACTCATCAGATCTAAATTGCCCTTTCAAATTGCCTCTGTCTATGCATTGTTTAAAATTGGCTAAGCTTCCGCAATAGTTGGCCTAGATCTATTCAACCCCCCCCCCTCTAGATCTTGTCCATCACATCTTCGATCCTTCAGCTAGAACCACAAAACCACTTTAAATAATGTAAACGGAAAAACCACAACTCGGTGTACGGGGTAAGGTAGAGACCGCCACACGAGCCACATAGACTAGTCGTGACACTAGCAACTGACTCGGACAAACCACACAGGGTACCCCTCTCAGCCTCACAGCCATGGACGAAAGGTTCAGCTACCGCTCCACGAGAACGAGTCAAACAACTGTGGAGACCAACCAACACCACAACTGCGGACCACACTGCCGCGGGCCCATGCCTGGCACCTTTAGGGACTTTGGCTTGAGCTCCCTAGAGTGAGGCACTAGTAAAGGACTACTTGGAGACCAGTGACGTCTACTGGTGTCCGTACCCCCAACTATGAGCACGCTACAAGCGATAACACAACAAACTCACAAAAGTCATTGTCCCACTATCGTCTTTACCTCAGTCGGACGTACAACTCAAACTAAGGAGTGAGGGTTTCCAGGACAGATGACACAGACCTCAACGGTACAACACAAGTACTAGGACAAGCCCCGAGCACAAGCCTGGCTCACACAGAACCTAGGGCACCCAACTGAATAGGTAACCACGGTAGGCGTCGTACTACCCGCCACGCAAACACACAAACCACATGCACACCACACAAGCCACATGAAACCTCACATCAGCCAAGTGAACACAGCACGCTGACTGCGTAAATGACACGCCAGTCATGTGAACCACTCGCTAACCTCGAAAATAGTACGCTAGTCACGTAAACAACACGCTCTCCGAGCGCAACAGGTGCCAATGCACCGCTTATACTAGCCATACGCAATAAATAACAAATATCAAATAATACCACCATTGAAACCATGCACAATAGGACCCTCGGCTGAGGTTGCAACATAGCATAGTGTTGCCTTCAGATCGCGACACCCCGATATGTGTGTCAAAGCATGAACGCGACGGGTCGGCCTGTCGCGACCTGAACGCGTCATGGGGTTCTGTCGCCTTCACAGGCGAAAACCCTAATCCGGGGAACCCTCTCCGGATCACCACCCCAAACCATGTAAATCTTGTTAAATTCTCATTTTTCATGCTTTAATGGTTTCCCTAACATGGTATCTACTGTTCTCAACATCAAAACCATCCACACATGCATCTCATGCAATTAAACGATCTTAAATGGGCAAAATCCCCTACCTTCGTGAAGAACGACAAACCCTCGGCGTTTCCCCCGCTCTACGCAAGTCCTCGCGGCGAGAACACGCCAAAACCATGCTCCACGCCGAATCACCCCAGAAAACCTGCAACAACATCTCCCCCTGGCCAAACAGAGCGCGCTCAGCTCTGTCTGGCCAGCTAGGGTTTAAGAGCTGCCTGTGGTAAGAATGCGACGGACCCCTCTGTCGCGACCAGGTCGCGACGAACTGGGCGTCGCCTTCTAAAGGCTGACGTCCACAGGTCGCCAGCGCGTGACACACGGCGCACATGCAGACGACAAGCCTCTGAGCAGCAACAAGAACGCGACATGCAGGACCATCGCATTCAGAATGCAACGTCTCTCCGTGTCGCGTTCACAACAGTGAACGGGCTAGTGTCTTGGGCCCAGCCTGCCAGCCCACAAACACCCCAAACCTGTCCACCACCTGGAACATGCCACATTGGCCTCACATTGGCCACCACAACTACCAAACGAAGGATCCATAAGGATCCAAAAGAGATCCACAAGGATCTGAAAAATGCGAGACATTACATAACTACCTTTCACTTGTCTTCTCCCAGCACAAAGGAGATCTATAGGGTCACCCATACAAAGCATTAAATGGAGCCATGCCAATGCTCACATGAAAACTGTTGTTGTATGTGAACTCCACAAGAGGTAGATGACGCTCCCATCACCCTTCAATCAAGCACACATGCTCTCAACATATCCTCGAGCGTCTGGATTATTCTTTCGGACTGGCCATCTGTTGGGGATGGAATGCCGAACTAAGCTTTAGCTGGGAACCCAAAGCATCCTGAAGACCCTGCCAGAACCTCGATGTAAACCTCAGGTCTCAGTCAGAAATAATGGACTTCGACACACCATGCAACCTCACAATGCCAACATACAGCCTAGCTAAACTCTCTACAGACTGCTTCTTCTTTATAGTAAAGAAATGAGCCGTCTTGGAGAAACGATCTACAATCACCCAAATCGAGTCATTGCCCTTAGCTGATCTGGGCAAACCAGTCACAAAATCCATGGTGATTGCTTCCCACTTCCATACTGGTATCTCCATCTTCTGCATGAGGCTCGATGGTCGCTGATCTTCAGTGCATGAACCACAGCCGCTAACTCTAAATCATGGTCAGATAGTTACGCTCATGCTCCTTTAACTGGCGAGAAGCATAGGCAACTACCTTACCATGCTGCATCAACACACAACCAAGACCTATCTGAGAAGCATCAGAGTAGATAGCAAAACCCTCTGCACCACTCGGAAAGATCAACACTGGTGCAGATGTAAGCCTCGCCTTCAACAATTGGAAACTACTTTCGCAGTCGTCAGACCACACAAACTTCACACCCTTCCTGATTAACTTAGTCAAAGGTGCGGTGATAGATGTAAAGCCTTCAATGAATCGCCTATAAGCTTGCTAAGCAGAAAAACTCCTGATCTCTGATAGGGTCCTTGGAATCTTCCAATCTAACACTGCCTGGACCTTCGCCGGATCAACAGCAACTCCAACGCTTGAGATAACATGCCCAAGGAAATGAACCTTGCGCATCCAGAAATCGCACTTGCTGAACTTAGCATACAGTTTGTGCTCTCAGAGAACCTCCAGAATAACCCTCAAATGCTCACGGTGTGTAGCCTCATCAGGAGAATAGACTAACACATCATCAATGAACACCACAACAAAGCTATCTAAATATGGCCTAAACACCCTGTTCATGAGATCCATGAATGCTGCAGGGGCATTGGTAAGACCAAATGGAAGCACAAGAACTCATAGTGCCCATAACGAGTCCTGAAAGCAGTCTTGGACACATCTTCATTCTGATCCTCAACTGATGATAGCCAGATCGTAGATCAATTTTAGAAAAAACCGATGCATTCTGCAGCTGATCAAACAAATCATCAATCTGCAGCAAGGGATACCGTTCTTCATCATCACCTGGTTGAGCTTCCTGTAATCAATGCACAGCCTGAGGGAACCATCCTTCTTCTTCACGAACAATATAGGTGCGCCCCATGGTGACACACTAGGGTGAATGAATCCCTTATTCAGCAAATCCTGCAACTGCTTCCTCAGCTCAGCTAACTCCGTAGGTGCCATCCGATAAGGAGCCTTAGAGATAGGAGAGATGCCAGGAAGCAACTCTATGGTAAACTCAATTTCCCTAGCTGGTATCAATCCACACAAATCATCAGGAAATATGTCTGGAAACTCCTGCACTACTTCAATTTCCTCAAGGGTCGGTGATTGATCAGCCTTAGGGACTAAGACCACACTGACAAGAAATGCATCACAACCCTTGTTCACCATTCTCATCATCGCTTCATGGCGGAGATCACAAACCTTCCCACTAAGTTCCTTGGCATGGATGTAAGAACTCATCACACCAGGATACGGAAAGTAATCTTCTTACCTCTACAATCCACCAAGACATAGTGCTCCTCACCAATCTAGACCAAGTATGACATCATAGTCCTTCATCTTGAGCAAGTAGAAGCACCCAAACAAGACTCGGTCCTCAATGCACATAGGTAAAGACGGA
>JACBKR010004050.1:0-25981 GCA_014218235.1 Colocasia esculenta | reverse complement strand
ACATAATTTAAACTGCTGAAATAAAATACATAATGTCCACACTTATACATTCTTTTCATGATAATTCTAATACAATGTTCAAAGTACATACTATGAAATACACAAATCACAAAGAAGCTCCAAAACTAGCTAATCTCCGCGCTCGGAGTCCGTCTCCACTGTCTCCTCCAAAGGTGCCACGTCACCAACTACACCTGTACGTCGAAGCAATGAGTGAGTCCAAAGACTCAGCAAGAAACATTACTCATAACATACACGTATAAGTCATAGGGGTTTCTACATGCACATTCAACATTTACAACATATGGCATGCAATCATTGAAGGTTTCAACCTATCATGAAAGTTTTTTTTTCATGTTTATACATGGATCATGCTTTCAGATTTCTAAGAATAAAACTTTACCTATCACATGCTCTCTATTCAATTTACTCATGAAACTTTGTCTTTAAAGAACCGGACATGAGAGCTACCAACATGAACATTGCGCAAACATGGAAAGAAACACGACTAGCATGGATCCTACATGTTTTGCATACATGAAAGGAAAACACGACTAGCATGGATCCTACATGTTTTAAACACATACATAGACATTTTCACATGCTTTAAGTTGTGGTTTCACATGGTTTAATGGCTGAAAACCTATACATGAGAGCTACAATATCGCTTAAAACAAATCATGTGAATAACCGATCATGCTATTTGCACACATGCTCATTAATTATCCCTAGCATGGATTCTAGGCATTTTTGCACACATACACATGATAATAACAACATGAATTTACTGATTTCACATGGTTTCAGATTTGTCTCACATGGATTTCAACAACATATTTTCACATTTAGATTTTCACATTTTCTTTACACAAGTTTTCTCTTTCACATGGTTACACTTTGCACATACACATTCACATTGTTCACTTACACATTTACACATGGACACATACGCATTACACATTTCACATTACACATTTTAGGTGCCGTGACCATAGTCCAAACCACCAAAGAAGGACATATACACATCACATTACACATAGACGCCATCTAGGCATTCCAATGGCGACTCTTGGACTGCGCAGACGGGAGAACAAGTCTCCACCCTAACCAGTGGTACTTGTCCACCTCCAGGATTTCCCCCTAATGCCCTTAGGGTCACTTACACACTGAACTTTCTCAGGGGGACTTTTCCTGATACAGCTCCACTGCCCTCTACGGAAGCAGTGTCACATTGGCACAGTTACACTTTACACATTTTACGATTTACACATAATTTTACACATAGCACTTTTCATCCCATTTACTTTCTCACTCACATGCACATCTCTGTTTTTCCTAACATGGCACTACAGATTTCAGGAGCTTAACACACAATATTTCACCATTCAAGTTAGGTTTAAGCACTATCTAATCACATTACGAGAACATACATAGATTATTGCCTTTCACATGAAAATACATAACTTCTTATATAATGGTCCAAATGACCTGAAATTTTAACCACATGCTATTTTCGGGTTCTAGATCATACACTCATTTTTCAGATTTTTCTGAGCTAAATGGAATTTACAGTAAATAAAACACCTATTTAGCATGCTATTCACAACTTAAGTTAACATGGGGTTTAACACATCTTGCAATTTGCCACTTACTGTTTAACAGAGGCTACTAACATATGCATGATTTGAATACAAGATTACCCTAAATCATACATCTATAGATTAACCATCACAATCTATCTTGTATGTCTTTTACTTACCGAACCGGATTATTGGCAATTTATACAAGCATGGATAATTTAACAAAATTGCATACACATATACTGACCCACTAATCTTCATGATCAGACAAAACCAAGGCATTCAGACTAATCCTAATCATGAAACATGGATTTGCAAGATTTTCAACAAGTCATGCTCACAGTTTAAGGGGTACAATATTCCAACATTCACCACCACACATCACACTCATCTACACACCACAATTGACTATTACATAGAGTATAGGATTACCATATATCCTCATCACGGAAACCATACCGAAATTAATGTAAAGGAAGGGCAGAACAGTTCACTGTTCTGTCCAGAGGAACTTGGCGGCAGTCTCTGGCCGCTGACTCATGGTCAGCGATATGTCGATGGACGCCAAGCATGATATCAGCGTCCATTGACCTTGCCGTCAATGCAGGTCTGTGCAGAAACACAGACCCGAGCTCTCAAACTTGGGTGAATGGGAGGGTCTAGGACTCGAGGAAAAATCCATAAAATTAATAGAAACAACTAGAGACACATACGGGAACATCATGGATAGGTCACTTGCCTTTAAAAATTGCACCAAGGGATCTAGGGCTCGGTGTGAAGCTCTCCTTGGGCTGTCCCAAGAAGCTCCAAATGAACTCTCCTCCGGGTCTTGAGCGAGATCCACAGCAAGCCGAGGTCGGGGAAGCCTTCCTCGATGATCCTTCTAGCCTCCAGTTGCAGTGGAGCGCCGGATCAAGCTTCAGAAGTTCGGATTTTTGGGTGAAAAGGGGGGTTTTTCTCAGTTTCTCTCTAGGGTTTTTCTTTTCTCTTTTCTCCTCTTGCAAGGGTGAAGAGAGGAGTGGGAAGAGGCCATTTCGGGTTCAGACATAAGGAGAGTCTCTCTCCCACTCACCAAGTGACTTGACAACCTTCAGAGCCGTTGGGGACAGTCCCCCAATGGTTGGCTTTCTTGTTTCAGAAGCTTGCAGCTCTGCTGTGCATGCAGGCTAGAGAAATTGGCGTCCATGTCGCTGGACGCCTGGATTAGTGTTGGCGTCCATCTCTGGACGCTGACACCACCTCAACGGCCTGGGGTTGACGCCAAGATGGCCTTCGGCCAGAACTCTGAAATATGCAGAAAACCATGCATACCATGCATATATACATGCAGTATGTATAAGGTAGTGTATCCATACTATCACCATTCAATACATGCATTATTTTATCTAATATAAGCATATGCACACGTACTTGTACTAATCAATACGTACGTAAATATGCATACATACACCAGCACAAATACACACACACAAGTACAATTAATGTGACGGAAATTCGAGGGCCTTACATACTAAAACTACTAGAGTGAAGGAGGAGGAAAAGCAGTAGAAGAAGATCGTAGAAGAAGATCCCTGCACGGAGGGAGATGGGAGTTCCTGCATGGAGGAAAGAGGAGGCCGGTCATTGGACTGGGAGGAGTGGCCCATAGGTTGGGGCACACTCAGAGGAGAGGTAAGAAGTCTCCTCGATGGAGACGATTGAATCGGCCATTTGGAAATTGGCATTTTTTTAGTTTCCAGTATATTCAATTTTTATGATTTTTGTTGATCATGAGAAGAGAATGATGTGAAATTGCAATCTTGGAAAATTGGGAGGTGAGTGTGTGCTCAGTTGGAGGGAGATTGTTGGGAAAGAGGGAGTTAGAGGGTGAGCATCTGCTCATGTGAGTGCAGGGAGATTGTGAAATGGGGCATCGGTGCCCAAGGGATGCTGAGGGAGAGGAAGAGAGGCCACGTGGTAGCCTGAAGCAAAGTGGGTACGATGCCCAAGGAGAAGAGGCCCGCCCAGAGTCTGTCTACCATGAAACCTTCTTCAAAGGGGACATCTGGCTGCCTCTTGGTTGTGATTGATGTTGGCTTCTCCAAGAGGTCATGAATTAGTGGCGGCCATTCGGGATCCGTTGGCATGAAGAGTCGACTAAGAGATATAGCAATGTCGTTCATGTCGAACCAACGGTACCATTCACATTCAGGATCACCCATTTTTATTTGTTTCTGGGGCCTGAGGTTTTCTAGAGCTTTGTATGTAGCCAGGGGTGCAATATGACGTGCAAACTGACGAGCATGCACGTCTTGA
The DNA here is from genome assembly GCA_014218235.1 of Colocasia esculenta. NCBI lineage: Eukaryota > Viridiplantae > Streptophyta > Magnoliopsida > Alismatales > Araceae > Colocasia > Colocasia esculenta. Next base: position 22,106 of record JACBKR010004050.1, on the reverse strand, counting down.
TATGAGAGCTCTGACATGATGACTGAAATATGTTGTTCATCCCCTGGCTGCAGTGGCCCCTTCTTGAAGTGATGATAAAGAAACCATGTAAGTGGCTGACTGTAAGTCTTCATAGTTGATATCATTGTGGCCCAAGGTTTGGCTGACACTGCCCTCTGCTCATAGTCCTCTTTCTTTAGCTTGTATCCCAGTCCTACTCTGGGTCTTGTCTTCCTGTTTGATATTGCCTTAGTCCTGCCCTGTAGATGTGCCCCCAGCTCTCTGCCCAGCTGGTACCTCATCTTCAGCATAATTTGCCAACCCTTATCAGTCATGATCTTGCTTCTTTTCTGTGCAGTAGTTGATGGTGTAGTTGGAGTCGAATGTATTGGGCTTTCTGATATGTCGTACATGTCTAGTGCCGACATGAGCAGCTGATTGCTTGGCCAAATGGAAGGGACAGAATTATCAGTCATAGCATCCACTTCCAAGATCATTGGTTTGCTTGTGACTTTGACAACCCATCCCTTGTATGGAAATTTCAAACATTGATGTATAGTGGAGGTGATGACGCCAAGTGCTTGGATGTATGGCCTACCCAATATCATTCGAAAGCTTGGGTCCATGTCAAGAATGTGGAAATCAATTTCAGTGACAGAGGGGCCCAAACCCACCTTTAATGTGACCACTCCTTTTGGCGGCCTACTAGTGTTGTCGTAGGTGGTGACAGTGATGGAGGAGGGCCGAACTGCCTGTAATGCTACCCCACATAAGTTTAACGTGTTTAAAGAGACCACATTAATGGAAGCTCCGGTGTCCACTAAGCATTGAGACACGTGGGTTCCGTTAAATTTGACAGTGAAGCACAAGGCATACCATTGAGATTCCACAGGTGCTAGCTCATGTTCGTGGAACTCTATGGTTGGATGCTGACTTGTGGGGGTCAAGACTGAGCTAATTTGGGTGACTAGTAAGTCTTCGTTCACCATAACCTTCTGTAACGACCCGACCTCCAGGACCCCCGCCAAGGACCCCGAAGGTCGCGTCGCCACCCACGGATCCGAAGATCCGGAAGGGTTAGAAGAAAGAGTCTAGTGAGATATGTACTGAATTTAAATAACTATAACAATATGTACAATATACAAAGGTTTGTACAACGTGTCCCAAGCAAAAGCACAGGTACAAGAAGAAAGGTGCAGTCCTTAAGGGGCATACCCCGAGGACTTGCAAAACACAACTCTCTGCTCACTCAGGTACAAGAGCTCACAACACTCAGCTCTCACTGCTGCTGAAAACACACGACGCCACAGCCGCCTCCGCAACTTGTCCGACACTGAGCTCCGTGACGACGAGCCCCTAGCTGAAGGAAGTAGGGGGTGAGCCTCGCGAACAAGGCCCAGTAGGGATTACCAGTCCTCACCGGCCAGAGCAACAGGAACTCCGAAAATAGGAAAACTACACTAGAAAGTTGTAAAGCGAGTAACACCTACAACATGGTACTACTAAGCAGCGGAAGAGAACAGTACGATGCCATGACCACCAACCGAGGTTGGGCCACACACACGACTCCCGCAGAAACCAACGAAGTCAGGCACACAGCAGAAGTAGCCCTCGGCATGCTCGCCGAGACCACGCAACAACCAGGTGAGAACGACGTCTCACCGCAAGCACCGCCACCTCAGACCTCCACAGGGTCGAGGGCCCACAAGCAGAACCACCCTAGACCCCGGGTACACCGCAAGGTCGGGAAGCCATACACGCCGGTGCCACTATGGACTGGCACCCAAGAACGGAACTACGGTACCGAGAGGACACCGAGCGGGAACCACCAAAAGTACGGGTCTGCCCAAGGCCAGACCAACAACACCCACGGAAACTAGGCATAGCCAGGCTATAACCGCCGTGCAAACTAGGGCAATGGATAACGCTTAGAAACGTCATGAGGAAATGCCGTCATAGCAACAACAACCAAGCCACTGCCGCTAGCAGCCAAGAGGGGGACCCGTAGTCCGCACGCTCTGCTCGCTAGCCTAGCTCCTACCTCCGCCCCTGCGGAAGGGTGAGACAGAGCCGCCAAGAACACACAACACACGCAACACTGTAGTCTGGCCAAGCTGCAGCCTCACGCCTGACACCACTACGTGGCTCCGAAACTAATGCAGAGAGAGGCAGTGAGACAAAGGACTGGCTAGCCTGCACCAGGTAGAACTCTGGCTGTCCTCAGTGTCCCAGGCCTAACCAAGAGAGCTCTATAAACAACTCAGCGCTACCGTCGAAACCACCATTTTCCCTCAACTCCAGAGTCTGCCTCACTCGACTGTCAACTAGAGTACGCTCGTCGCCCCGATACCTCCCACGAAGGCGCCCGAGGATGGGGGTCCTAGGTAACAGTAACAACCTCTCAGATCGGGGACAAGCCCTCAAGTGCCAAGCACGGGCGAACAGGCGGGGGTAGCACAACAAAACCACGCCGACCCGCTGGCTTGTGACCACGACAAGCCCAGCAGGCGAGAAGCACGCACAAACCCTCAAAAGGGTCTTTGGCAAACCAAACACATACGAAAAAAGTCGGAGCCTCAGAACACACCCTCCAGCATGGAAACCCGTCGCTCTGCTAATAATCGATTGACCGCCAATCAATCGATTATTAGACAGACGTGACCCTCCTAGCACCACTTCCAGGACACGGCACGAAGGTGTCACTTCGGTCGCTGAACGCAGGGAGGTAACCCGCCGCGTTCCCTACCAGAAGGTCCTAAGGGCAAAGCCTACTCTGGGGCACACGTCGACACACAACCGGGCCCACGGAAGCACCAGAGGCAACACAGGCACTGTTGCAGCCCTCAAGGCTGTCGCGATGCTATCGCGACGGGGCGGGGCACTGCCACAGCAACACTGTTGCACCGGGGCAGCACGTCGCGACAGGAACCCTGTCGCAACAGGCAAGCACGCCGTGACAGCCCTGTCGCATTGGGGCAGCACGTCGCGACAGGAACTCTGTCGCGACATGCAAACGCGCCGCGACAGCGCGCCTTATCGCGACGGCCAAACGAGTTGTGATAAGGTCACGCCTGACCGGGACGACGCCACTTCTGATGTCGCGGCGTGCTGAGCCGTCGCGACATCAGTGAAGAGGCAGACCAGCGAGATCCTCAATCCCGGGCGCCCACACACTATACAAACATTCCACACGGGGGATGGGAGCATGGGGAAAGCAGTAAAGCTAGCTACAAAACACCGCGGGCTCCCGATCCACCTGGATTGGGAAGGGCACAAGAAGTCCCTACCTTTCACGAAGAACGAACCCCAATGGGGCCCTTCACGTTGGTTGGCCACCTCCTCCTCGCTCCACGCAAGGTCCACGATGCCACGGAACCACGCATGGCCCTCCTCCTCGCCTGAAACACACAAAGGGGAGAGGGGGAGGTGGAGCACCGCGGAGGGAGAGGAGAAGGGAAGAAGGAGAGAGAGAGAGAGGGAAGGGGTGCCGCCCAAGGCTTTTAGCCTTCCGGCCCCCGAGACGCGACGGACTGCCCCGTCGCGTAAGCACCTAACGCGACGGGGTCAACGGACCGCGACAAGAACGCGTCCTCCACGGACGCCGCGACAATGCGACAGGCTGTACTGACACACCTGCCACTCTGACAGGCGTCAGACGACCGACAGGATAGAAAGCAGTCACAACCTATTGATTGGTTGCGACACCATGATGCGACGGAGACACCGGGTGTGACAAGAACGCGACGCACACGTGCGTCGCAACACAGATGACTGTCGCGGCGGACACCCACGACGCGACACTAATGCGTCGCCCTGCATGGAGCGTTAGTGGCCAGTCATCCCAGACACCAGATGGAAAGTCGGGAAGCCAGGTCTTACATTCTACCCCCCTTAAAACAATTTTGTCCTCGAATTGGGGCAAACCCAAAATATCCCGAGGCACGAAACGAAACACAAGGAGCAAACGTAAGACCAATGCGAAATAAGCCACTAAGTGCCAACACGACTTCCTCGTGGCAACAACCACACCGCCAAATGCGCGCGAGCACACAAAGTCAAAAAACCAACGGTCACACAACAGGCTCCAAACACTGGGAGCACACAACCGAAAACCAATGGCTCACTCCAGCCACACACGAGGGGCGTCCGAACGGAATGACAACCCCACAGGTGCTGAGCGATGCCAATCCGGCCCGAACAGCGGAAAACACCAACCGAAAAACTACAAGGTTGTAGCCACCAACAAACCTCACTGTTGGGACCAACCAATCAGCAACCACTCTGTCGCCGGCAAAACCTGATAGAGGATGCGGTTGCCAACAACCACACGAGAAATGCCCGAGAGTCAAGCACGACACCCAGGGGATCGGCCCCACGCTACTAGTAGCAGTTAGCACCGGTCACCGGCCCAATAGAGAAGTCACGCGAGCGACGAGACCAGAGCACATCACGCTTGCAGAGGATCCGCAACACACGGAACGACGTCCACTATAACCACTAGGTCCCACCCAGACCTTCCTCGCGGTCCAACAGGGATAGCAAACGCACGCGGAGAACCTCAACACATGAAAACGCATCCACTGTCACCACTAGGTCTCACTTAGACCTTCCTCGTGGTCCGACGAGGACACCAACGTACGTGGAGCCACAAAAACTAGGAGTTACATGCTCCATAATGTGGCACACTACGATGGGAACATGGAAGACGTCTGAGGTTAAGCCAAAACGAACACCTCCCAACGTCGACAAACCACGTCGTCGAGTACTGGAAAGCAAAAGACCTCACTGTCACCGAACGAACCGACAGGAGACTCCGCCATCGGCTTCTAGACTTACCAACGCCACGCACACCCGAAGAACCAACGAGCGTGGTAGCACACCCGCCACGCGCACACAGGGCTCAGCGCGGGTACCAACGAGCCAACCGCCACGAAAATGCACAAACACACGGGAAACAAACAACCGCAGAGGTCGAGGGCAACATGTCGACCTCAGAGGGACCCAGACCGAAGTAGGGTACCACAACCGAACACGCTCACTCCCAAAGCGAGAGGGAAAACCTGGATACAGGTCACGACCAAAGCCTGGCGTACCACCGATAGGGCTACCTAGACAAGGCAAAGCAGCCACCCCACAGTGGTAACGGTACGACCACGAGGCATAGGCCAGCACAAAGTGTCCCAGAGGCGGAAAGCTCAACGCCTCAAACACCGAGCGAACTCGTGAAACGACACACGAATCTCACGGTCAGGCACACGGCACAACACAGGGTGCTATCACAAGCACCGGGAGCCACCAAGGTACAATGCAATGCACCTAGGCTCCAAACGGCACGAAACCAAAACTCTCAAGCATGAGCACATGGTTCTACCACAAGCACCAAAACTAGCAAGTGCAACACAGGTGCACCAGTGGCCGAAACAATACTACGGGCTAACCGGAAGGACTCTTCACCAGAGACCCACCAAAAGCCGCACGCAAGGAACTGCAAGCCTGAAAGGGCACAACAGGCCATGTGTGGAGCATCGCCACCCCGAGCAACCAACGGAAAGCAGGGGAAGGAGACACACACAACGAGTCTCTTCCACCCACAAGAGGGAAAACTCCAACGCAAGACTGACGCTTCCACAAGAAGCACAGCAGCCAAACGCCCACTGCACTCACCAGACCAACATTTGGGAGAGCACGCAAGGCACGAGAAATGAAGCAAACCATCTGAGCCATGGGGACACACAAAGTCCCCCAGCGTAGCCGAGAAACACGGATCGAACACGAAACAAGCTGGCCAACGCATAGCAACTAGACACACGGCCAAGAGCACCACACCTTGACTGAAAACGCCCAGGCAGACTATAACATAGATAGTCCAACTGACAACAACGACAGCTCAATCTACACAGAGAGAAAGCAGCGACGACCAAAACAAACACTGGGCAGCTTTGAGCAGAACCTCCCCCAAAAGCGCCAAGAGCCATCCTAGGAGAACTCTCAGAATGCAGCCCCCAACCAAACTGCACACTTCGAACCACAGGGGCAACACAACGTGGCCCAAAACAAACACAGAGCACTCCTGGGAAGAACCTCCACCAAAAGCAACAAAGGGCATCCTGGGAAGAACCTTCACCAGAATGCACAATCAACGGACCCAACAACACAGACCATCAGAGAGAAAACTGCAGCAGCAGAAGTGCAGAAGCAACGGCAAGCAGGTCCTGGGAGAACCTCCACCAGAACCACCAAGGCACCGCTCTGGGAAAACTCAGCAGAATGCACCAGCCAAACAACAGCACACCTCAGACTCTGAGTAGCACGGCAGAAAAAGCAGAAACGAGCGCGAAACAATCCTGAGAGAAACCCTCACCAGGACAACAGCAAACGGTTCTGGAAACCTCACCAGAACCAGGGCAACAAGCGATGAACCTCAGCCTCGAGGGCAGTGCAACAGCAACCAGAAACGAGCACAACACAGTTCTGGGGACCTCACTTTCACCAAAACCAGCAAAAAAGACTCCGGGAGCCATCCAGAGCTCACAACCAGTCAGCACAAGGCCGACAACTTCCACAGGCAAGTGTCGCAGCGCTCAAACAGCGATGCAATACGAAACATAGAACACCTGCTTAGCTCAAGCAACAACGCCGACCAAGCAGACCACAGCGCACAACGGCGCAAAGAAAGAGACCACACACAGCCAACACAGCAACACCCCAACAACAGGGGGACAGCCAACAAGGCCGGGACACTTCAACCGGTTCCATAGACAACAATCTGCACCGGTGAAGGCCACACCACATGCAGACTCTCTCAGCCTTCGCGACGCACACACGCTCAATGCGCGAAGACGACCAGGATCACTGCACCTAGACTTGCCTGCAAGCCTCCTCCATCAACAGGAAGACCACTGTCAGCAGTCCAGCGCAACCGCGCCGCTATGGCACGAACACGCCGAGCGACCACACTCGCCACGCATGCGGCACAGTGACAACTGCAACCTGTAGCACGCGCACGAACCTTGCAGGGAAGCCGTACAACTGCAAAACATTGAAAAACACAAGCCTAACACTAGTCAGACGTGTCAGCAGCGCACTAGTACCTTTCTTTGGGACAACTATAGTTATTAACTCTTCCCAATCTCAATAGACTCCTCGCTCTGATACACTGAAATGACCCAACCTCTTGGACCCCCACCAGGACCCGAAGGTCACGTCGCCACCCCACGGATCTGAAGATCCAAAAGGTTAGAAGAAATAGTCTAGTGAGATGTACTGAATTTAAATAACTATAACAATATGTACAACATACAAAGGTTTGTACAACGTGTCCGAAGCAAAGCACAGGTACAAGAAGAAAGGTGCCGTCCTTAAGGGCATACCCCGAGGACTTGCAAACACAACTCTCTGCTCACTCAGGTACAAGAGCTCACAACACTCACTCTCACTGCTGCTGACAACACACGGCAACACAGCAGCTGCCTCCGCAACCCGTCCAACACGGAGCTCCCACGACGACGACCCCTAGCTGAAGGAAGTAGGGGTGAGCCTCACGAACAAGGCCCAGTAGGGATTACCAGTCCCTCACCGGCCAGAGCATTAGGAACTCTGAAAATAGGAAAACTACACTAGAAGCTATAAAGAGCGAGTAACACCTACAGCATGGTACTACTAAGCAGTGGAAGAGAACAGTACCACGCCATGACCACCAACCGAGGTCGGGCCACACACACGACTCCCGCAGAAACCAACGAAGTCGGGCACACAGCGGAAGTAGCCCTCGACATGCTCGCCGAGACCACACAACAACCAGGTGAGAACGACGTCTCACCGCAAGCACAGCCACCTCAAACCTCCACAAGGTCGAGGGCCCATAAGCAGAATCACCCCAGACCCCGGGTACACCATAAGGTCGGGAAGCCATACACGCCGGTGCCACTATGGACTGGCACCCAAGAACGGAACTACGGTACCGAGAGGACACCGAGCGGGAACCACCAAAAGTACGGGTTTGCCCAAGTCCAGACCAACGACACCCACGGAAACTAGGCATAGCCAGGCTATAACCTCCGTACAAACTAGGGCAATGGATAACACTTAGAAACGTCGTGAGGAAACACTGCCATAGCAACAATAACCAAGCCACTGCCGCTAGCAGCCAAGAGGGGGACCCGTAGTCCGCACGCTCTGCTCCCTAGCCTAGCTCCTGCCTCCGCCCCCGTGGAAGGGTGAGACAGAGCCGCCAAGAACACCAACACATGCAACACTGTAGCCTGGCCAAGCTGCGGCCTCACGCCTGACACCACTACGTGGCTCCGGAACTAATATAGAGAGAGGAAGTGAGACAAAGGACTGGCTAGCCTGCACAGGTACACTCCGGCCGTCCTCGGTGTCCCAGGCCTAACCATGAGAGCTCTACAAACGACTCAGCGTCGCTATCCAAACCATTTTTTTCCCTCAACTCCAGAGTCTACCTCACTCGGCTGTCGACTCGAGTACGCTCGTCACCCTGATACCTCCCTCGAAGGCGCCCGAGGATGGGGGTCCCAGGTAACGGTAACAACCTCTCAGATCGGGGACAAGCCCTTAAGTGCCAAGCACCAGACGAACAGGCGGGGCAGCACAACAAAACCACGCGAACCGCTGGCTTGTGACCACGACAAGCCAGCAGGCGGAGAAGCACGCACAAACCCTCAAAAGGGTCGTCGACCAACCAAACACATACGAAAAAATCCGGAGCTTCGGAACACCACCCGCCAGCATGGAAACCCGTCGCTCTGCTAATAATCGATTGACTGCCAGTCAATTGATTATTAGACAGACGCGACCCTCCTAGCACCACTTCCACACACGGCCACGAAGGTTCCACCTTCGGTCACTGAACGCAAGGATGTAACCTGCCGCGTTCTCTACCAGAAGGTCCTAAGGGCAAAGCCTACCAGGGGCACACGCCGACACACAACCGGACCCTCAAGGCCGTCACGATGCTATCGCGACGGCGCGGGGCACCGCCACAGCAACACTATTGCGCCAGGGCAGCACGTCATGACAGGAACCCTGTCGCGACAGGCAAGCGTGCCGCAACAGCTAGGGCTGTTCAAATTTTAGTTCAAATGAAAAACCGAACCGACCGTGTCGGTTCGGTTCGGTTCGGGTTGGGTCCCTATGTAGTTCAGTTTCGGTTTCATTTCCTGAAACCAAATAAACCGATTATATATATACTATATACAATATTTACTCAAACAAAAGATAGCACAGTTGTTCCTGCATGGGCGGGAGGTTTTGGGTTGGCGCGGGTTCAAAATCGGCTGGCCTACAAAGGGATTTTTTCAAAATAGTTAATTTTTGGCTAAAAAAACAATGAGAAAACTGGGTTTCGAACCTAGAACCTTTTGGTAAAGAGTTCCACGCCTTGGCCATTGCGGCAAGTGCGCGGTTGCATTATAGAATCTATTACAATTTGGTTTAACCGAACCGAACCGGTTCGGTTCAGTTCAGGTTGACCTTGGGATTCGGTTCGTTTCGGTTTGGCCAAAAAATGGACCACCCGGACCGAACCAAACCATGTTCACCCTAGCGATAGCCCGTTGCACCGGGGCAGCACGTCGCGACAGGAACCCTGTCGCGATAGGCAAACGCGCCGCAATAGCGCGCCTTATCGCGACGCCAAACGAGCTATGACTAAGGTCGCGCCCGATCGGGCCACGCCACTTCTGATGTCGCAACGTGCCTGTACACCCGTTTTCGACCTATAAGTTGAGCACATTTCTTGTTCATATCATTGATGTCCCAAATTGATCATCACTTTGGAGTCCTTCCTGGCCCATCATGAGCCCATTCACCCTCAATTTCAAGCCCATTCTCAAGCCCATGGCCAAACACCACTTGAAATATCAAAACTGTGCAATCTGCCCAATCTTCTGAACATGCTTTCACTTTGAGAGCTCATAACATCCTCATTTCTAATCCAAATGTGGCATATCATACTATCATTTTGTAGCCCTCGGAGTCTAGAATCCAACGCAACAAACGGCGCATCAATCCGATATCTGCAGAGGGAGTTATGGCCCTTTTCGTGGGACCTACGCGCACTGCCCCTAGTGACGCGGCTTGCTGCATGGACGCGACATGAACGCGGCCCTACGATCCGACGCGACAGCGCCATGCACGTAAACACGTTTTTACGTGATTTTCGGCCTCTCTCTCCATCTTAGAGCCTATCTAAAGTCCCTATGAGTTGGATTACGACCCAAACCTCCTATCCTCATCCCTAGGGAGCCCCCAAGCCCATCCAAACTCTAGATAGACTCTCAAACACCCCAACAACTTGGACTCTCTCTAACTCGGGATGGACTCTATCTCTCACTTGAACAATCCTAGGACTCTCTAGGGATAGAGGAAGGCTACCACTACGAGGAGAGGTCCCTGGAGGCTCTGCTCAGAGGTCCCATCGTCCCCAAGGCAGAGGAGAAGCTGTTCTTCACGTTTTCCTCCTTCTCTCTCCTCTTTCTCTCTCATATCGCCTCCAGGACCAGCAGGACTTGCACGGCTTGTGGAGATCGAACCAGGCAGATCTCTTCGAGGTTTCTTCATCAAAGTTACTCCCCACAGAGCCCTCTCAACCTCGAAGTGGAATCACGTCGATTGGTGGCTTGTGCGAAAAGTTACAGCAGATTGATCTTCACTTTCTCTCTCATATCGAGATCTGCACATGCGGGATTATCGTCTCTTCCACAGCCCAAACCAGGCCAAATCTCTTCAAGATGTCTTCATGAAAGTTTTCACGACGTCCTCCTCTCCGACCTCCAACTGAATCACATCAAACGGGGCAGTATCTGTTTAGTTTTGATTTTTACTTTCTTTTCCACGTTTTTTACATGTATGCATGAGTTAGGATTCCTCCTTCTCCTCTTCCATGATTTCTCCCCATGCATATTCCTCCCCACGTTTTCCTACTACCCAAGGGGTTTAAAAACCACCCCCAGGTCCGTTCCCTCCATGCTCCATATCTTTCTTCCATTTAAGAATAGCTACTACACTTAACATAGTCTGACAGGGTTTTATTTCTTGTTTTCGTTGTTTTGGCAGGCACCCAAGCGAAGATCCACGAGCGGCTCTTGTCCTCTGGCCGGCTGGGGCAGGAAGGAGGTCCCATCCTCATCATCTCCCGCACAGAAGAACGCGACGGTGTAGGGTGACGCGACAAGAGACGCGTCAGCTAAGGGTGACGCGATCAGCACCGTCGCGGCAACCATGACGACCGCGACATAAGGTACACCCCGTTCTCTCTCCTTTTCCTAGAGTAGTTAGCCCAGACATTTCTCTTCTCATTAGGCAACTCTCTAGGTGGCGATCACATCCTATTTTCCATGCTATCATATTTGGTATTCATGTTTGTGTTGAGGGGGTACAATCCCTGTGATTACACCTTTTGGCGATCACGTGGGACCTCCAGTGCCACCCTCGTAGATCTAGTTTGCTTGCTTGCCATGTTTTCCCCTTTACTTCCTCTTGTGGTGCCCTGTTAGTTTGATGTTCCCTGTTTTATCCATTTTGGCGCTCGGTTTGTGTCGCGGTGCATCGCGGTGACGCGATAGTATCGCGTCGCCTGTAACGACCGATAACAGGTGTGCGTTTCGTCTTTGCTTATTTGACATCTCCTGATCCTGTGAGTTCATTATGTCTTATCATGTTTCTCTGACATGCTTGCCCGTTTTCTGTCTCTTAGAATCCTGTAGGGTTCGGATTTTTCCTTTTCTTTCCATTGTAAGTTTTCGGCTCTAGTCGCGGTAGTGCGCGGGACGCTACAGGGTCGCGTCCGCTCTAGGCGTCGCGTTACCAGGTATGCTTTGTATGTTAATGTCTTGATCCATGTGTCGGTTTCTGGGGCTTCATGACCTCTGCTAGATTGATCTTGTGATTTCATGCTCATATCATATGCTAGGTTAGTCTGTATGCTTTGTATTTGTGACTGACTGCTGTTTCGGGGCTCTGTTCATATCGCGGCAGACCGCTCTGTCGCGATAGGGTCGCGGTGTATCCGGCCGCCGCGACTCTACCCCGAGACCCTGTTGGTCACCCTGCTTGGTCATTGTTCACCCTTGCATACATTTTGGGCACTTAGGCCCTTGCATACGCTATTCATCCCAGTTATTCAGGTTCCCCCTTGGTTGAGTGAGCCCTCTCACCTACGAGCACTCGTAGGCTGACTCGGGCCCACCTTCCGAGGACCTCCGTAAGTCCTCGTGACCGTACGCACGTTGCGGTTCACCGGGCCGGTTGTACCCGTTGCACCCCTAGTTCGAGCCATCTCCCCGTGTGAATTGTGTGTTCCCCTTAGTCACCCCGGAGTACTTGAGTACACACCCATTAGGTTCCTCTTTAGCCGAGTGCAATTCAATTAAATCAATCCATTAAAAGGCTAAGTGATAACCCTAAAATCCTAACGCTTATCATATCAACTTGGGTGTTTGCTTGAAAACTCCTTTCTCGTCCCCTTCTTGTGTAATTGTATTTGTTGTTGTATCCTTATTTTGTTTAGTGTATTCTTTTTATTCCTCCCATTTTATCATCCTCTCATGGCTCCTTTCCACTTCACCTATCCCCAACCTCTCCTCCTCATGTAGACCTCTTGTCTCATGAGTCTATTCCAAGTTCGGCCCAGTCCAGGGCCCATCGGCCGATGAGAGTGCCCATTCCCAACCTAATCCGTCACCATCCTCTTCTATTGAGGCCGCTGAATTGGAGCGCCTCCTGCTTGAAATGGGCCCTGACCAGGCCCGCGAATTGTTGTCCACCTTTGCTTTACGGTCTTCTTCCAAGATGGGCCCAACAGGCCCACGTCATCCTGCTCATTTTAGATCATCTCACATTGTCACTCCTGGATCGGGACATCCTTTTGCTCAGCCCACATCATTGCAGCCGGCCCATTATGCTCAATCTGGCCCGAACCTTGACTCTCGACTCCGCTCTCATTCCCAAACTGGCCCTCGCTATCCACTATCCACTTCGGCTCAGGACTTCCAATCCGAGTTCGAATCCATGAAGCGAGAGCTCAGTGACCTGCGGAGGCAGTTAAAGCCAAAACCTTCCTTCAATGATACTCTTCCTGATTTCTGTGGTCTCCGGATCCCTCCACCTTCTCAGCTCCCTGTTTATCGCAAATTCAATGGGGCTGGAGACCCTTACATCCATCTGAAGGATTTTCTCTATGAGTCGGTGTCCTATCAACATGATCGCCGCTTACTGGCTTATCTTTTTAGGCGGTCATTAGACGGGCCCGCTCTGGAGTGTTTTATTCCCTGCCTCTCAATGAAGAGGATTTTGAAATTGTCAAGGCCAGATTCGTGCAGCAATATCAAGACCGGGCCGGCCCGCGTATTCAATGGCCGATCTAGTGGTTGAGCAGATGAAGCCTGATGAAGAATTCGCAACTTATGCTGACCGGTGGCGTCAGATGTCCGCGCATGTCCAGATGCACATCCCAGAAGAGGAGAAATCAAGCTTATCATTGCTAATGCAACGCCCATGTACCGCCACATCCTGGCTATGAACAATATCACATCCATGCAACAATTATACAGCCGTGCTCGCTTTGTTAAAACCCAACTCTTTGACTCCCCCATGCCATCCATGTTTGAGGCCCAACAACCGAATTCTTCATTTCAAGGGCCCACTTATGAGGGAGTCCAACCCATGCCCAAGTTGATACCATCCACCACCCCACGCCTACCCACTCCACTAACCACCATGCACCTCCACCTTCATATAGCCAACTCGCCCCGCTTCCACAAGAACAACCACCTCGCCCGTGCCACCGCACCACACCATCCAATACTCATCCATCCCGACATCCACTTGGCCCAAAGCGAGCCCATTATCATCTTTGCCGAAACCCTCTCTGATGTCTTCACAGCCCTGATGTCCATCAATGCATTGCAACTCCCTCCAGAAAAGCCAAGCTGGGACATGACAGTGGACCGATCAGAATATTGCCCGTATCATCGTCATCCGGGGCATACAGTCGCAAACTGCTGCGAATTCCGGGATGTGATCTATAGTCTAGAGCACAAGATAGATTGGGCTGAAATGCACAGACTCATCCTGCATTGTCAAGATAAGAGCAAAGCACAAGGCCAGGGGCAGCAATCCTCTCCACACAGGCAGCGGAACAGCCGCCCAAGCAACCAGCAAGCGCAACGACAGCCAACACAAGCATCAAGGCAGTCGTCATCTCCACCAGTTCAAGGTCGACGGCACCTCTTCACTTATCCTCCAAGTGCACCACCCGCTCCGTCACAACCTCAACAACCCCCTCCACCAACCCTTGCTCAGGCTATCACCACCACACCTACCGTATCGCACCCTGATGACAAGCTGTTAGCTCGACCCTTGTGTCGGTGCGCTGTCAGTCATCTCCACCAACTCCGCAAACCACTAATCCCTCCACTCCTGCCAACCCTCCATCTTTACCCCTCGCCATCATCTCCACCCCACTACCCTTGCACCTGAGCAAGCCATTACCGCCACACCAAGGCTCGAGCAAGCTCCGCTCACCTCTGAGCCCGAGCAAGAGTTTCCTACTCCCAAGAGTAAGGCTGCTTCAGCCTCTGAGTTGGAGGAAGAGCTCTCTCCGCACGAGCCTATCCTTGCCACCCAGTCACCTCACATTAAGCCCTCCGCATCCGACGAACCCACCATAGCCACCATACATCCCATCGCCACATCCCAATGGAGCGGGTGTGCACTACCAGCAGCATGCCTTGAAATACTTCCCCTATGCAAGATGGACTGAGTAAAGGTAGCCCAGTTCCGGTCATGTGTTTCGACCCTTACAACTACATCAGTCGCATGCCGGTCTATGTCCTTATCTCGGCACATTCGGAAGGATGAGCTTCATCTCCTCAGAAAAGCACTGTCAAAAAGAGTTCCCAGGCCCTAGTGCCGGTCAATCCAAAGCGGGGACGGTAGCCATTACGTTGCTTATTGGAAATGCTACCATTAATGCCATCATCACTCCTCGCTCAGTTATATTGCATATGGCTGGTCAAAGAAGGGTTCTCTACAAATGTCGTGCTATCTCACGCATCTGCTAAGGCCATCATGAATCAGCTGTCACTCAAGGGGCAAGAAGTCACGCTGCCCGAAGCATCCAAAGCCCTCCTTGCCATGTTTCAACCTGACCAGGGGCACATTGCTATGTCACCAAGAACACTCAAGGTTTTGCCAGAGTCCTTTGCAATTTGCCTCAGCCTGTCAGTCAGTTGGCCGTGCTAGTGCCACCCTCACACTCCCAGAAGCCTCCCCTCTTCAACTGTCAAGGGAGTTGGTCTTCATGCCAGATTGTCAGGCCAAGATGCCAAATCTCAAGTTTATGGTACCCGCATAAATTCCCATGGGCCCTGCACCCTCTACATGGAAAATCCCATTTATGGCATTCCCCCATGGGTGTCTTAAAGGTTGGGTATGCAAATGATAGCCAAGGGGCAAGTACACACACGACAACTATGGCAATTGAGGAGAGAGCCATGTGGCTGCAGAGAGAGCGAGGCCATCTGCTGCCTGGTCCCGCTATTTAAGAAGACATGTCCAAGAGAAGCAATCACGTTTATCTGTAAGAGCAAAGAAGCTGTGGCGTCACAAGAGAAATCTGCCAAGAAGCAAAGGAGGTTGCAATCAAGATTGAAAGTCTTCAAGAAAATATCGATCTCCTATCTTGTCATCTCCTGACCTTGATCTTTCAATGCTACTCATTCTGGTCAATCTATTCCCAGAGGAGGCGCCCGATCTCTCAATTCTGGACTGGTGCCGCATTATTCCCCTCCTACTCCTCTAGGGTCTTTGGACCCTCACTTATCTCTTCCTCCTGAGCCACCCGATCACCCTCGGGGTACCCAGTTTCTCTCTCCATATCCACCTGGGTCACCTAACTTCCTTCCTAGTGCTCAGGGTTCCCCTTCTCCTCTTCCACCAGAGCCTCCTAATTATAGGTCAGGTCCACACTCTCCAGGAGCATCTGATTCCCCTCCTTCCACTTCCCCTTCTGATCCTCCAGATCCTCCACCCTCCATTCTACAGTTCCTTCCTCTAACCCTCCTGATCTCGGGTCCGACCCGATTCCTCCCTCACTACCTCGGGGTCCCGACCCTTTCTCTCACTGTTCCAGAGGTTTCAGTCCTCACTAACATTTTTTCTTCTCCTTTGTAAATCCTTCTTGTTTGAGGGTTCTTATCCCTCATCTTCATGTAGCGTCATGTCTCCCTCTTGTTTGTGTTGAGTTGGCTCCAATTCTTGCTGACCCCTACTTTTCACAGTTTCCTGCAAATGAGCTAATTAAAATCAACAAAATCAAAGTTCAAAGACTAATGCAGGTCGTTCTTTCAATAAAGGGGTCGCATTGTGCACCAAATAACCATGCAAATATTTCTTTAAACACCAAACATCAAAGAGAGTCGTCTCAGTTCACAGCAAGAGTGGTCGAGTCAGTCTTAGGTTTACTTTGCTTCTACAACTCAAGCTAGAGATTGCTCCGCGCTAGGAACCGACATTCATTCCCTGTCATTAAAGGTCACCTTAAGCAAGGATCATCACACACTCACACGGCAACCTTGGTCGGTTACTCTAGCAAACACCGTTGCTATTTAGGCCATACCTAGGAGGTGCAAAAAGCTATTCTCTTCTTTACTCGGTCGAAGTGTAGGGCAAAAAGACTCTTTGGGCAAGGCAACCAACCTAAGCACATCTCGATGAGAGGAAATCTCAAATAGGGACGGTCAATCAAGCCTGCAAAAGAAAAAAAAAAGATAAATAAAAGAGAAGAAGGACAAATAAACAAAAAAAAATTGAGGAATAGGGCATGGCAAAGAGTGGCAGTACAGTTCCCCCGCGAACGCCCTTGAGCCCGGTCGTACGCATGCCCCAAACAAGAAACATGCACAATAAAGTGACCTAAAGTCCCTCCTCAACAGATTGAATCTCTAAGGGGTGTGCTGTGGAAGGAAGCTAAACTTGATTTGTCCTTTAAAACCTGCAGTAGACTTATCCCCAAACTTTCTTCTCTTTCTCTCTATAAGGCTGGGTCGTCTCCCAGGTATGGCCTTTGTAGTGGCACCGTGAGCCAGGGGCAACCATCTACAGGACGCCACCATCTTAATGCACATCTGACCTTTTGGTGGTCTTTAATGAAAGGGGAATGAATGGGGACCCCTTGCCAGTAGTTTGATCTTGCTTTAGTGTTGTAGTAGCAAGGGTGAGTACCTTCCGTCTCATGTGTCTTTTTAGGAAGGGCTAACGTCGGCTTTAGGCGTTATTCAAAATCCAAAAAAAAATCAATATTTCCAAAAATCCAAAAAAAAATATTTCCAAAAATCCAAAAAATCAAATATTTCAAAAAATCCAAAAAATCAAATATTGCCAAAATCCAAAAAAATTAAATATTTCCAAAAATCCAAAAAATTAAATATTTCAAATAAAAATAACAAAAATGAGCAGATCTAATCATACATGCTAAGTGTGCAGGTACATTGGCTCCCAAGCATTGATCGCTCAGATCTCCACATTTCTTCATTGCTTTTGTCTGAGTCTTGCTCACATCATCTTTACGATCTGTCTCTCTTCCTCAGTCCACCCATGATTTGAATTTCAAACTCATTATCCCACCAAGTCCTTCCCAAGTCCCATACATATTCTCCTTCATCTCAATGGCTCCATGAGAGGACTCTCTATGTGTGAACCTGGCTGTTCTTCAGTGCTTTGTTTCAATCATGTGAATGACTGAGTTGTTTATGCTTGTTGTTGTTAGCTTGTTTAGTGCTTTGTTTATTGTTTCATTTTCACAAAAAATAAAAAAAAAATCAGAAAAAGCAAAACCCAAAAAAATGGCGAGTTCTGCGCTCCACAGGTAAGTTCAGGTAAGTATCCCTATCCCTTCTCCCTTGCATTACTATATGGTACTTATGCTACTATATTATCTCAAGGACCGGCTGGTTTTCAATGTGTTTTGGGATTTGAGTTCCCCTTCAACAAAAACAGTGATGATCTAGGTGCACATTGCTAATCGCTGGATAGGCCGTTGAGTTAAATAAGTTTGGGAACGATGGATTCAGGCCTACACTGCGGTTGCAGGTAGTCTCTTGACCCATTCTTATTCATCTTAACAATATTATCCTTGAGTATTTTCTATTTTCTCCTTTCTTTGCATATTGATTTGATGATTTCTTTTTATTTTAGCCCAGCATGCATCATGTAACTTTGAGCTTCATGCCTCATGATTTGTCAAAGGTTGTTTCCCTGGTGGTGTCAATCAAGCTTAAGTTTCTTGAACAAGAAATCCTATTCCACTCACAATTTGAAGGTCTTCTTTGAACTAGTCCCTTGGTCTAGTTGGCCAGTATGACTCCTGTCTGGAATTTACTCCCTCCATTCATCCAAATCAACTTAAATATTCCCCCTGATCCGTCTTGGTTGCGAACCGCTCCCAGGCCTTGAGTCATCGTGACCTACCTGGCACGCACATGTCCTCCCAAGATGAAACCTGCAGGCCAATCGGCTAGGGTACCTCTTAATCAAGAGGTTGATCATCCTTCTTTTGCTTTCCTTTTTGTCGTTCCAGACAGGAGCCGTCCGTGCTCGCTCTTCCTTGAGGTTAGTTTAGAGTCTTCCAGAGATTTCTATCGCTTATTGGTTGTGACGGTGTCTCTTTACCTTGATGCCCACTTTTCAGTCCACTCTTCTTCATCCTCGCTCCATTCCATTTCATTACACTTCGCTCTCTTTCCGCTTCGCTCCCTTGCAAAGTGGGCATCAAGGAGGGGCAATCTGTAGACACCCGTTTTCGGCCTATAAGTTGAGCACATTTCTTGTTCATATCATTGATGTCCCAAATTGATCATCACTTTGGAGTCCTTCTCTGGCCCATCATGAGCCCATTCACCCTCAATGTCAAGCCCATTCTCAAGCCCATGGCCAAACACCACTTGAAATATCAAAACTGTGCAATCTGCCCAATCTTCTGAACATGCCTTCACTTTGAGAGCTCATAACGTCCTCATTTCTAATCCAAATTTGCATACATACTATCATTTTGTAGCCCTCTGAGTCTAGAATCCAACGCAATAAACGGCGCATCAATCCGATATCTGTAGAGAGAGTTATGGCCCTTTTCGGGGACCTACGCGCACTGCCCCTAGTGACGCGCCTGCTGCATGGACGCGACAAGAACGCGGCCCCACGATCCGACGCGACAGCGCCATGCACGTAAACACGTTTTTACGTGATTTTCGGCTCTCTCTCCATCCTAGAGCCTATCTAAAGTCCCTATGAGTTGGATTACGACCCAAACCTCCTATCCTCATCCCTAGGGAGCCCCCAAGCCCATCCAAACTCTAGATAGACTCTCAAACACCCCCACAACTTGGACTCTCTCTCTAACTCGGGATTGGACTCTATCTCTCACTTGAACACATCCTAGGACTCTCTAGGGATAGAGGAAGGCTACCACTACGAGGAGAGGTCCCTGGAGGCTCTGCTCACGAGGTCCCATCGTCCCAAGGCAGAGGAGAAGCTGTTCTTCCCGTTTTCCTCCTCTCTCTCTCCTCTTTCTCTCTCATATCGCCTCCAGGACCAGCAGGACTTGCACGGCTTGTGGAGATCGAACCAGGCCAGATCTCTTCGAGGTTTCTTCATCAAAGTTACTCTCCACAGAGCCCTCTTCAACCTCGAAGTGGAATCACGTCGATTGGTGGCTTGTGCGAAAAGTTACAGCAGATTGATCTTCACTTTCTCTCTCATATCGAGATCTGCACATGCGGGATTATCGTCTCTTCCACAGCCCAAACTAGGCCAGATCTCTTCAAGATGTCTTCATGAAAGTTGTTCAAGACGTCCTCCTCTCCGACCTCCAACTGGAATCACATCAAACGGGGCAGTATCTGTTTAGTTTTGATTTTTACTTTCTTTTCCACGTTTTTACACATGTATGCATGAGTTAGGATTCCTCCTTCTCCTCTTCCATGATTTCTCCCCATGCATATTCCTCCCCACGTTTTCCTACTACCCAAGGGGTTTAAAAACCACCCCCAGGTCCGTTCCCTCCATGCTCCATATCTTTCTTCCATTTAAGAATAGCTACTACACTTAACATAGTCTGACAGGGTTTTATTTCTTGTTTTCGTTGTTTTGGCAGGCACCCAAGCGAAGATCCACGAGCGGCTCTTGTCCTCTGGCCGCCGGAGGGCAGGAAGGAGGTCCCATCCATCATCTCCCGCACAGAAGAGAACGCGACGGTGTAGGGTGACGCGACAAGAGACGCGTTAGCTAAGGGTGACGCGATATCAGCACCGTCGCGGCAACCATGACGACCGCGACATAAGGTACACCCCCGTTCTCTCTCCTTTCCTAGAGTAGTTAGCCCAGACATTTCTCTTCTCATTAGGCAACCTCTAGGTGGCGATCACATCCTATTTTCCATGCTATCATATTGGTATTCATGTTTGTGTTGAGGGGTACAATCCCGTGATTACAGTGCCGAGCCTCGTTACATCAATGGCGATTCAGACCAGCGGGATCCTCAATCCCGGGCCGCCACACTATACAACATCCCACACGTAGGAGGGGAGCATGGGGGAAAGCATAAAGCTAGCTACAAAACACCGAGTGGCTCCCTATCCACCCGAATTGGGAAGGGGCACAGAAATCCCTACTTTTATGAAGAACGATTCCAATGGGGTCCTTCACGTCGGTTGCCACCTCCTCCTCACTCCACGCAGGTCACGACGCCATGGCACCACGCACGGCCCTCCTCCTTGCCTGAACACACAAAGGGGAGAGGGGGAGGTGGAGCACCGCCGGAGGGAGAGGGAGAAGGGAAGGAGAGAGAGAGAGAGGGAAGGGGTGCCAGCAGGCTTTTTGCTTTTAGCCTTCGGCCCCCGAGACGTGATGTACTACCCCGTCAGGTAAGCACCTTAACGCGATGGGTCAACGAACCGTGACAAGAACACGTCCTCCACGGACGCCGCGATAACGGGATAGGCCGTACTAACCACACCTGCCACTCTGGCAGGCATCAGACGACCGACAGGATAGAAAGCAGTCACGACCCGTTGACCGTCGTGAACACCAAGACGCGACGGAGACACCGAGCGCGACAAGAACGCGACACACACGCACGTCGCGACAACGGATGACTGTCGCGGCGGACACCCACGACGCGACACTAACGCGTCGCCCTGCCTGGATGCATTAGTGGCCAGTCATCCCAGACACCGGACAGAAAGCTGGAAGCCGGGTCTTACACCTTCTGTAGGTACTGCATGATGGCTTCTTGATGTACTGGTGATCTTTGATCAATTCTTGAATGGAAATTCTGGCCGGCATCTTGTCCAAATGCTTGAGCAAATCATATTGAGTCCCCGAGATGGACTCTTCTATTGGGGTTCTTTTTCCCTACTGCTGTTGAGGTGCTTGATCTTGGCTATGAGGGAATATTCTATTGAAAATGTGCCCACTCCGGAGCACCAATTTTCCTCAGTTTCATCTTTCGCCACATGTATTTTCCGAACCAATGGCTTAGCTGGCATATTGGAATTGGATGGATGGTGGAGTGTTCGGTGTTGAACATTTGGTGTGGCAGTTGAATGTTCACCACGTTCGAGGGTGGTATGGAGAAAGTGGGTGGTATAGGGTTTGGTGCGGAGGCAGTGGTGCGTAAGAAGGGAGCTTGTGGATTAGGGGTGATAATGGGAGCGGTTGGTGGTGTGTGGAGAAGAGGGGGATTGGATGGTGATGGTTGTGAAATGGTGGAAGATTGGCGTATGAGTGTGGGGCGTGATGGTGGTGGTATGGTGGTTGGGTTGCGTAGGAAGGGAGCTTATGGATTGGTGGGTTATGATGCAGAGGGTATGGGTGATTGGCAGATGAGTGGTTGACTGACTGTGGTGGACATGGTGCGGCGGTTGTGGGGTTGCAGAGAAAAGATGGGAGTGGGTTAGAAAGTGTAGGTATGCGGATGAAGGGAGGTAATGTGTAGGTGGATTGAGGTACTTCCATGTGCCTGTCGGGCCTTCTATCTTCATGGGAGATGACTTGATGCGTTTACTTGGTGATTGGAGCCGGGTGCTCCGGAGTGGTTCTGCACAATGCCC
>JACBKR010004049.1:0-26021 GCA_014218235.1 Colocasia esculenta | reverse complement strand
ACCCCACTCCCACGCATGTAAGGGGGGGGGCCTTCCCCTATAAAAGGCCCCCCCCTCCCCCATTTGAAGAGGTCGGCCCCGGGAGATGCCGGCTCCCTGGAGAAATTGCTGCCCCCCCTCTTTTCTGAAATTCTGAAAGAATAGAAAATTTCCAAAAGTCTCCCGTCTCTCTCTCAATCTCATTTCTTGTGTGAGTGAAGGTACCAAATCTCTTCCCCCGAGTGTTGAGAGGTTATCCGTATGCGGCATCGGCAAACTTCATCGGCTAAAGTCCGCAATAGCGGCACCGGCCCTCACAGGCTATAGGTTCTAAATACCGTCCATTCCGGACATATGGTATTTTAGATGCTTTCCCGTGTCAAATGATACACCAAAAAGTGATATCTTTCCCGTGTCAACAACTATTTGATTTTGGATGCTCTTTTCATTTTATGTGGTTCATGTATTCATTTCACATGCTTTGAATGTGTATTGTGATTTGCGGGGCGTGCCAGTCTGTCTAACAGACAGAAGAAAGAGTCCGCGCAATGCGGAAGAGAAATATTGGGTGTCCATGAAATGGACAGAGGTGTCGTGGAACGGACGGGTATGATGTCCGTGGAACGGACGGGGATGCCCGTGTGACGGGCGACTAGGGTTGTCCATGAAATGGACGGGGATGCCCGTGTGACGGGCGACTAGGGTGCGCCGTTTTTATCTGAACTCCTTGAGTCCCGTATCTATACTCATCAGGTGATTGAGGTAGCATGTGCTGGACCTCTGTCTCCATCGACCGGAGTCGATGTACATTTACATCGAGTTAAGACTCTTGGTGTTATTTAACACCAGTTTTAACCCGAATCATTCATAGCAAAGGGGATGAGAAAATACACACTTTTTTAGAAAATCCTGGTCGTGATGTATCATTTTTCTTTTGGTTATTTTTTGAAATACTTTTGCTTTGAGTGTTCATTTTGAAAAACTACCTTTGTGGAGTCCGAAATATGACTTTTAAGAAGGGAACGGGTATATTTCCGTGAACCCATTTGGGGTCTCCCTCCTCTCCTTTTTTTGAGAGAAAGATGTTGTTTGAAGGTTTTATTTTGGAAAACCTGAGGATTATTATTGCAGACAGGCATATACCCGTGCATTTGATTCTGAACTTGGGGGAAGTTGTGATTCAAAGTAGCACTTCTGTATTAGAAGAGTCGCTACATTAATTCTTTTATAACATCCTTCTTTTAAATGAAGTCTGAATTGAGGCAGAATTTCCTTTCTCCTCGTCATCGTTTCATTTATTCATCATTCATTTTTCTTTGCTTGTATGAGTATGATTTTTGGAGAACGTATGCACATATCTCCATGGATGTTCTTGTCAATTTGAAGTTCCTTTCTGGAAACTGTCCATACGAACACAGTTCTGTGAGTATGCATTCATGCTGCTCTGGGAGCATCTGAGCACAGTTCGGGTCCTGTCACAGTTCGGGTCCTGTCACAGTTCGGGTCCTGTCCTCTTTTTCTTTGGATGTGTGTATATTATCACAATTTTCATAAATTTATTTTGGTAGAGTTTCGCTTATGCGGAATGCCCTCACGGAGATATATTCATATGAACATGTACTTATATCCATGTGTCCCCGGAGAAACTTTATCAGGAGGGATTTTGCCCTTAAAAACGGTATGTGTGTATAATCATAAATTTGCAGTTTACGCATATTTTCTCACCGGTATTCCCTTTTGAGTGGAATGTCCGGTAAAAGGTACCATCTGCATATGCAGAATCCCTTTTGAGAGGTATACGCATATAATTGCGGATTTATGATTATATAGACATGTCCGTAGTCGGAGACTCCATTTGGGCAGAGTTTCCTCTTGGGAACACATGTATATAAATACAAAGTTTGTGATTATATGATATGTTTTTAGAGGGAAAACTCTGGCATGGGCAGAGCTATCTTCCAAGAAACATATGTGTATAGGCACAAATTTGAGTTTTATAAATATGTTCTTAGACGGAATCTCCACTTGGGCAGAGTTTCCTCTAGGAAACATGCATATAAAAATACAAATTTGTGAATATACAAACATGTTCTCGGGCAGAATCTCCACTTGGGTAGAATCTCCTCTAAGAAACATATAAATATACACACAGATTTGAACTTTATAGATGTTTTTAGGCGGAATCTCCGCTTGGGCAGAGTTTCCCCTAGGAAACATATATATAAAAATACGAATATGTGAATATATGAATACGTTCTCGAGCAGAATCTCCACTTGGGCAGAGTCTCCTCTAAGAAACATATGCATATAGCACAAACACACCATCCCGGAGAGTTTAAAACTCGATGGGAGGTGGCATGAATAACAGAGGTATCTAAAATACCATATGTCCGGAATGGACGGTATTTAGAACCTATAGCCTGTGAGGGCCGGTGCCGCTATTGCGGACTTTAGCCGATGAAGTTTGCCGATGCCGCATACGGATAACCTCTCACACTCGGGGGAAGAAGATTTGGTACCTTCACTCACACAAGAAATGAGATTGAGAGAGAGACGGGAGACTTTTGGAAATTTTCTATTCTTTCAGAATTTCAGAAAAGAGGGGGGGCAGCAATTTCTCCAGGGAGCCGGCATCCCCGGGGCCGACCTCTTCAAATGGGGGATGGGGGGGCCTTTTATAGGGGAAGGCCCCCCCCCTTACATGCGTGGGAGGGGGGGTTTAAACCGATGAGAGTTCCATCGGTTAGAGGGAAAATTCCCTCTAACCGATGAGACTCTCATCGGTTAAAGGAAAAAAACTCCTCTAACCGATGAGACTCCCATCGGTTAGAGGGTTTAAAAGCCCTCTAACCGATGGGGGTACCATCGGTTAGGGCTTTTCCTTTTTTATTTTCTGTTTTCTATATTTTTATTTTATTTTTTTGTTTTTTCTGTTTTCTGTGTTTTTCTGTCTTTCTGTGTTTCTTTATTTTTCTGTTTTCTGTTTTTTTTTTGTTTTATGTTTTTTTTTTTTGAAAGGGGGACCCCTTAACCGATGGAACATCCATCGGTTAAAGGGGGAATCCCCCCCTAACCGATGGGGGTTCCATCGGTTAGAGGGGGAGACTCCCCTAACCGATGGAAGCCCCATCGGTTAGGGGATTCCCCTTAACCGATGGAACTTCCATCGGTTAGAGGGGAGTTCCCCTCTAACCGATGGAAGCACCATCGGTTGGAGGGGTCTCCCCCTCCAACCGATGGAAGCACCATCGGTTAAGGGGGAAAAACCCCCTTAACCGATGGTAGCCCCATCGGTTAGGGGAAAAAACCCCCTAACCGATGGTGCCTTCACTGGTTTAGGGGAGGGAGATTTCTGGGAATAAATTAATGGGGGGATTGACACTAAATTTTATTTTTTTTATGTCAACAGGGGTGTCCAGCGCAGGGCATAGAAACACCCCCACTGGGGGTGTCCGGCGCAGAGCACAGAAACACCCCCGCGGGGGATGTCCGGCACAGGGCACAGAAACACCCCCGCTGGGGGTGTCCGGCGTAGAACACATACACACCCCTGCTGCCCGCTGGGGGTGTCCGGCGCAGAAACACACCCGCGGGGGGGTGTTCTGCGCAGGAACACCCCCGTGGGGAGTGTCCAGCGCGGAAAAAAAACCCCTGGGGGGTGCTGGCGCATACACACCCCCGCCGCCCCCACACCCCATGGGGGGTTTGTGGCTCCTTTTTTTGGGCCAATTTTTTTTTTTTTTTTTTTTTGGTGGGGGGGGGGGGGGTTCTTTTGTTAATTTTTGTGTCAACAATGTCTGTATTTTTTTCCTTTATTAGTTTAAAGGTTGTAATGTGATGCTGTCTTTATTACTTTATTTTTTCCCTTAAGGGTGTCATTTTGCAGTTACCGGCAGTTGCCATCTTATAAGAAAGATGGGTGGTCTACAGCCTGAGTATTCCTGAGAAACTTCCGGCCGCAGCCCTTTTCCTCAGCCACTGCCTTCTTCTTCCTCTTCCTCTTGTCCTCAGATACATCTATAGGATCATTTCAATAGTTAAACTTTGTATATGTTACAGAAGCTCAGTTTTCATTCCAACCAGAAGCTTTCATTATTAATTGAATTTCCCAAAGGTTGTGACATAGTTTAATCATTGTGCTCTAGACTTATATATATTGCAGAAGATGCGTCATCAACATAAAATAGGAATTGGAAATTCAAAAGCTCAGGCTTCTTTATACAATAAGAATTGGAAACCACAGTCAATAAAGGAATGTAGACTGCACTTTGCTTAACAATGCTCTAGAAAGGATGTCTAGTTGTCTCACGAGAATATACGCACGATTCGTGGCATCTAGATTCACAGGTCACATAAAATGAATAAAGAAAAAATTCAATCATCTTACTTCTTCTTGATTTCCTTTCAGAGACAAACCATATTTATCATTTCCATGAGCAGTCTTCTCAGAAGCTTTTCTCCTCCAAAGCCATGTTTTGTGTTCCATACTTGCCTCTCCCTTGCTGCCAGAATAGAAGGAAAGGTACTGCTTTTAAAATGGTTCTATGAAAAATTAAATAAGATAAACATTTCTCACAAGGTTTACCTCTTC
Source organism: Colocasia esculenta (assembly GCA_014218235.1). Classification (NCBI taxonomy): domain Eukaryota; kingdom Viridiplantae; phylum Streptophyta; class Magnoliopsida; order Alismatales; family Araceae; genus Colocasia; species Colocasia esculenta. The sequence continues at coordinate 21,451 of JACBKR010004049.1, read as the reverse complement.
AATATCATAAATGCATAATGTTCAGACACATTCATGTCAGAGATGCAAGTCAACTACCCAATACTGAGTAAACATTTATAAATGAAATTTGTCTCAATGCAGATGTGCTGTGTGTTAGTTTGACAGGGATTTCATTCAGGAACTCATCAAGTGGTTCAAGATTCTCAGATGCATCACATCCCCATTCAGCTGTATAGAAGAACAAGCAGCAACACCAACCTGGTGAGCCTCTCAGTCCCATGGATATATGCAGGTTTTAGCACGGATTATCTGGTGTGTTCTTAAAATTCTTGTTATTTATCTCAAAATTCAAAACTATCAAATCAAAACCTATCAAAGTCGACAAGGCTAACCATACTAAATAATATCAAAAAAGGCTTTCTAACTGGGAGGTTTTCTCAAAATCAATCATACTTTAACACTAAAACCACCCATCAAGAACGACGACGAAGATTGAGTTATATAAAACAATCTAAGCAATTTTCTCAGAATCCACATCATTATTCTCTGCGAACAGAGGAAATGAGCTCGAAATGAGCTCTTTGCTATCTTTAGAATCCTGCTGTATATTACATTGTATTGGTGTTTCTAATTGTTGTATATACGTCTAGTTTTAGTTGGTCTGTACATGATAAATAGGGGGCTTTATCCCCAAGATCGATATAGAGCAAATCAGAAGAGCATCCTTGCTCGTCTCCATTCCTTCATCTATTTCTCTTGTTCTGTTCTGGTTCTGCTCTGCTTACATGGTATCAGAGCAAGGTGCAATCCTTGGGTACCTATCAAACATCCTCAGAAGGAAGGACTCACCTCATCTGGTGTCTCTGTTCGGTCTTACCACATCAGGTGATATTATATTTGTTTAACAAAGTCTTGATCTAGGAGTGTTTCTCTGCTGATTTTTTAAATGGAGCCATACAGATTAGCTGTGAAGTTAGATGGGAAAAATTATTTCTTGTGAGCTTCATACATCAGAAATTTTCTGGAAGGGCAAGATCTTTTGGGTTACATTGGGGGCGATATCCAAAGGCCTTCTGATGATTCCTCCATGTCCAAATGGGTGATTGACAATGCCAAAATAAATACTTGGATTATGGAGTCTGTTGAAAATTCTATTGTTGTGAACTTGAGCCCTTTAACCACTGCCAAAGACATGGGATTACCTTCAGCACATTTACAAGCAAAGCAATCAGGCTCGTCTCTACCAATTAGAGCAGGAGATACATTCTCTATCTCAAGAATCTCGCAGTATTCAAGAATTTTACTCCATTATGATGATGATTTGGAATGAAATGGATATGATAGATAACAATATTCCCAAAGAGGCCATTGAGACTGTGACAAAATTAAAACAACAATCTCACACTAGACAATTCTTGATGAGAATGCATCCAGAATTTGAACATGTCCGTGCTGCCATCTTGAATCATGGGCGTGGTCTTCATCTTGATGAGATACTACCTGAACTACTTGCTGAAGAAACTCAGTTATGATCTCTTTCATATCTTGCACCTCTACAAGATGCAGCCCTCCTTGGCACCTTGCAAGCTCACACAGCGTAAAAAATTGTGATCTGAGCAAAGTTGAATGCTATAGCTGCCAAGAGATGGGACATCTCACAAATCAGTGCAAGAAAAAGAAAGGAAATGAAGGTGTCACTCTGTTCTACAGATCTTGCAAAGGACAAGGTCATCTCATAGAAGATTGCAAGAAGCAGCCTCCGAAACGAGGAATTCAGAGAGCTTATGCTGCAGTTGGTTCGCAGCAAGCACCAACATCTCAACCTTTCCCACCTCATGCTGCTGCACTACCATCCTCTCCTCATGTCGAGGCACCCTCCAATTCATCTGGTCAATCTCAAACTCTTTCACCAGAACTACTGCAACAAATTATTAAAGCCCTTTGTGCATCCAGTTTTGGCAAGATTTCTTCTATAATTCTTGGGTTTTAGATTCTGGTGCCACCCACCACATGACGGGAAATTTGGATGCCTTACACCATACTACCCCATATGATAAAAATGAAAGCATTGTTGTGGCAAATGGACAAACTCTTCCTGTTCAGAAAACTGGTTCATTGATAATTACACCTCCAAATACAAACTCTCCCTTGTCTCTCTCGAATGTATATATGTTCCCCACCTAGCAACGAATCTATTTTCAATAGGTCAACTCGTGAAACAGAATTGTCCCGTCTCATTTTCTTCCTCTGGATGTCTCATACAGAACCTGCAGGCCAGGAAGGTGATTGAGAAAGGCCATAGGAAGGAGGAACTCTTCATGCTGGACTTCAAAGCAACCTCCAACTCGCCTGCTTGTTTCCTTGCTCCTCCATCTAATAAAATTGCTTCTGCAAATAAAGTGTGGAGAATTTGGCATTGTCATTTAGGACATCCTCATGCAAGAAATTTGAATTTCTTATTCTGGTGCTCTAGACAAATTTGATCATAAGTTAGAAATTAATAAAACTTGTGAAATTTGTGCTCCTACCAAGCTCAGACTTTACCCTTCAGCAGAAATGTGAATCATTCAACTTCTATCTTTGACCCCATTCACTCAGATGTATGGGGACCAGCCTCTGTTAGTTCATTGATTGGAAAATTCTATTATGTGATTTTTGTTGATGACAGGTCACAGTTCACATGGGTGTATTTCTCGAGCCAAAAATCTTAAGTTATGCAAGTGTTTCAGTATTTTCACACAATGGTGTATACTCAATTCGGTAAGAGGCTGCTTACCTTGCCACCGAAGGAGTCATCCATCAACGAAGTTGTTCTCATTAGCCACAACAAAATGGGGTCGCCGAAAGGAAACATAGACATATTGTAACACCCTCAAGTATAGCTAACGTGTACTCTATATCATCGAGAAACCTTTTGGAGTAATTGACTCGGTCCTACAAAGAACTCTGTGGTTAATCATGCTTGGCCAAGAGTAGTCTAGAGATGGATGACCTTCGGGGAAGCACATGTTCTGGAGTCGATTACTCTCAAGAGAACAAAACTGTGAGGTCAGTGGACCAAAGCAAACAATACCTCGACGGTATAGAGTATGGGGCGTAACAGAATTGGTATCAGAGCCATAGCCTAGCCAGTGCAGAAGCTAGGTACCACACAGGATAAACTGCTACATTATGGGAGCCACCTCTTGAGTCCGAAAGGAGAAAAGTGCTACATAATGAGAGCCACCTCTTGAGCCTTTGGGGGCTATCTCTAGAGTCCTGCTTACCTAAGGGCTTGACTAACTAATTGTGCTATATGGGCCCAGTGATGACGACATTGCCTATATAAGAGGGGTAGATTGTAACACCCAGCTAGCGTGTACTCTATATCATAGAGACGCCTTTTGAAGTAATTGGCTCGATTCTGTAAAGAACTCCTTGGTTAATCGTGCTTGGTCGGGAGTAGTCCATGGATGGGTGACCTCCCAAAAAACACCTATTATGATGTCGATTACTCTCAAGAGGACAAAACCGTGAGGTTGGTGGGTCAAAGCGGACAATACCTCAACGGTATAGAGTTCAAGATGTGACATATATTTTGTAGATAGCTCGAGCTCTTCGGCTCCATGCTAACTTGTCAAAGATATTTTGGGCTGAGAGTGTTTTGACCACGGTATACTTGATCAATCTCCTTCCTAGTATATTGTTAGGAAATATTTCCCCCTTGGAAACGTTGTTTGGCTACTCTCCAAAGTATAATTTGCTCAGACTTTTTAGATGCACTTGTTACATACTTCTCTCAAATTCATAATATTCTAAACTTGATGCAAAGTTTGTGCGATGCGTATTTCTTGGATACTCGAAAATAGAAAAGGATATCATTGCTATGAATGGGCAACCAGGAGGATGAGAATTTCCAGGAAGGTTATTTTCTTTGAGGATACCCCATACTTTGCCCATACTTCTTCTTCTTCTTCATCCACTCAATTACCTATATATTTATCTTCATTTCCTAACCCCTTATAGGATTCTCTTCCGAATGACAGGCATAATAATATTCCCCCTCCTATGCCTTCTCCTTCACCAACTTAGGACTCAAGTAATACTCTCACCTTGCAGGCTCCCTTGCCACCAGCACCGCTTATTAATCTTCGTCGTTCTTCTCGCACTATTAAACACTACATCGTCTTCTTTATTTTCCACTCTTGCTCCATTTTCTATTCCTCGTTCTTACATGCAAGCTACAGCAGGTGTGGAATGGAGCCGCAGTATGAAAGAACTTCATCCCTTGGACTTCAATCACACTTGGGAAATGACTCTTCTTCCTTCAAGTTATCCTATAATAGGGTGTAAATGGGTGTATTCCCTTAAATTGAAGTCTGATGGCTCCTTGGACTGCTACAAGGCATCCTTGGCAGGTCATGGTTTTAAGCAAGAATATGGCATTGATTATGATGAGACTTTCGCAAATGTTGTCAAGTTGACTACTATTTGCACCTTCATTGTTGTGGCTACCATCCAAAATTGGGACATATATCAAATGGATGTCCAAAATGCTTTCCTCCATGGCGATCTTGTCAAAACTGTGTACATATGCCCTCCTCCAAGATATTGTACTTCTCATATGGTTTGTAAATTGCGAAAGGCATTATATGGTTTGAAGCAGACACCTCGAGCATGGTTTGCAAAATTAGAAGGCATATAATTATTCCTTGTTTCTCTTGCCACAACATGTACATGTCTCCAAGGTTGCCATGGCATAGCGAATCGGCCTAATTTGGGCAAATCACATGGAATCAGGAGAAATCTGATTCCCATGCGAATCGGACCGATTCCCATTCGATTCCCATACGAATTGAGCCGATTCATATGAATCGAATAGGATTTAAAAAAAACTGATTCGGGGCAAAGTGGCGATGTGCCAAACCTTGCATGCGTCATTGTCCTAGTCTATGTTGATGATATTTTGATCACAGTGGATGATCATATAGGTATTCAAACCCTTAAAGATATTCTTCAACAATCTTTTCAGATGAAGGATCTCAGTCTTGCAGCATATTTTCTTGGCTTAGAAATAACCAAGGATTCTCATGGGTATTTTGTCATTCAACACAAATACACCAAAGATTTTATTGAACCGGCTGGCCTCACAGATGCTAAAGTTGTCTAGACACCACTTGAGTTAATGTGCATTATGGTTGTACATACAGTGATCCTATTTTTGATCCAACTCTTTATCGACGACTTGGTAGCTTAGTCTACCTCACTGTCACACACCCTGACATCACACATGCAGTGCATGTTTGAGTGAATTTGTCTCTGATCCTCGCAGATTGCACTTGACAACTGTTCATCGCATTATTCGTTATCTTCGTTCCACACTCACATTGGGATTATCATTTCCCTCAGCTTCTTCATTAGAATTGCAGGCCTTCTCAGACTCTAATTATGCTGGATGTAAAGACACTCGTTGCTCTACTACTGGATATTGCATTTTCCTTGAGCGTTCTCTCATTTCTTGAAAATCTAAAAAGCAAGCAACTGCATCAAAATCCTCCACTGAAGCATAATATCGAGCAATGTCCTCTACTTGTGGCGAAATCATTTGGCGTCAACGACTTTTAGTGGACTTTGGTATTGAGACCTCCTCCCCCACTCCATTATTTTGTGACAATGAAAGTGCAGCTAAGATCGCCAGCAATCTGGTGTTTTACAATCACACCAAACATATCGAGATATATTGTCACTTTATTCGTGAAAATTTTGAGTGAGGCCTTATTTCACCACCTCATGTTTCCTCAAAAGAACAACTTCCTGATTTCTTTACGAAATCTCAGATGAAGAAGCACCGTGACTATTATATGAGCAAACTGATGCTGACCCACCATCCGTTTGAGGTGGGGTGTGAAAAGAGGAAATGAGATGGAAATGAGCTCGCTACTATCTTTAGAATTCTGCTGTATATTATCTTGTATTGGTGTTTCTAATTGTTGTATACATGTCTACTTTTAGTTGGTCTGTACAAGATACATAGGGGGCATTCTCCCTGAGATCAAAATAGAGAAAATCTGAAGAGCATCCTTGCTTGTCTCCATTCCTTCATCTATTTCTCTTGTTCTGCCCTGGTTCTGTTTTGTTCACATTCTCTATGCCAGAACAGTCACTTATACATCAAAGAGCTTCAAATGTCAGGCTTCTTATGAGGTCATATTCCTGCAACAAATATCAATGCCTTCTCCATGGACTTGGAGAGGCTGAATATTTAGTTTTCCGGTAGAAACATCAGTTGGAAGTCCATCCACATTCCATTATCAATCATCCAAGCACAAATTATAATGGGGACCCTCTACCTCGTTTGTCCTTCCTAGATATAAGAGCAAAAACACACTAAAGGCATGGAGCTTAATAAAAGTCAAGTAATGAGATGGTGTGTATCCCAAGTGCTGCCCCCCCCCCCAGTGTAACCTTGCCGTGCCTAAACCAGAGAACCTACAGAGATTTTCTGCCTTCTGATGGGAGGCAACAAGAGCACGTTTTCTATTAATAGAAAGACTCTCCTCTGCCTCCCAAATAGAACAGAGAAGCCCGTCCAGAGACACCTAATACCAAAAAGGAAAAACAAAAAGGAAAAAAAAGAAACAAGGCTTCCACCTTAACTTGCTTGCTTCCAACCCCCCCCCCCCAACCAAGCTCTTCCACTCCCATTCCACAAGCAAATGGACCAGAAACCTTTTCCTTTTGTGAAATTGGAAGCTAGAAGCGGAAGGAAAAAGGAGAAAGTTAGTCCAGAATATAGGGGGGGGGGGGGGGGGAACCGTACCAACAAAGCACAGAAAGAAGCACAAAGGAATAGGCATAAACAGTCTTTCAGAATCCAATAAAAGGAAACCACAACATGCGCAGGCTCGCAAACACGGAAGGACTTCATGCATGCATGCATCTAGGATCACAGGTCGGGGTAAAAATTTGCTCACCTGGCTACACTCCCGCCAAAAGGTCAATCGGCGGTGACCACCATAACAGCATCTGGAATAAGGAAGAGGTGGGGAGACAAGACCGAAACAGAGAGAAGACCACTCGCACTGGATAGAGCAAAAAAGTAGAAACCGACCGAGAAGGAAGAAAAAAGTGAAGAAATCCCACAATGCAGGGCAGTGGCAGCACAAATCTCTACAAAGAGAGAGTGCCGCTCTGTCTGTATCTCTCTCTCGCTCTCTTATTCGCGGATTGGTTGCTTTATGGGGTCATGAAGATAAGCAAGGATGTATCTGTGCGTGAGAAGGGAAAACAAGAAAGGATGAGAGCAGGGCAGTTCGTGAACGCATGTCACGAAAACTGGTTGCTTGCCATTTGCTTTCCTCTTTCATCTAGCAGACAGCAAACACGGACACACAACACACACACCACAGTGTGTAGACTGGAGCGGAGCCTCCCTATCAGGATTCAGACCAGCGCACAGTGGCTGTATTGGGGAAAACGGCGATGAGGAGAAAGGAGCAGCAGTGTCGGCCAGATGAGCAGCGACGAGATGAGAGAAGGTACGGCTACGGTCAGAAGTTGCAGAGGTGGGTGGGCCGCGCTAGTTGGCTGGGTGTTGATTCCTGTCTCTGCCCCACATCGAAGAAGAGGCAGACGCCGTTATCCTTCCTTCTCTCTGAGTCGCCGACCAGAACACGCACCCTACTGAAAACCATGTTTTTCCCCTCTCATCGTTCTCTTCATCCACCACAAGTAAAGAAGAGGACCCCACACGCACACACACACACCCACTTCTTCCCTCCTCCTCCTCCTTTGTCATTAAGATCCGCTGATAAAGTAACGTTAGTGGAATGAGAGTACTGATAGTGATGGATAACATAAAAGGAAGCCCGGTAGGACAACTCAACGCCGTTGAGGTTATCAGTTAAAAGAGAAAATTAATATATTTTTTATTATATTTAAATACAATATAATTAGGTACTAAATCTATGTAGCACTTAATAATGAGATTATTTTATTATTTCCATGTGAAGGGTGTCATATTAACTTAGTACCTAATCATATTGTACTTAAGTGTAATAAAAAAAATATACTAAATTTTTCTCCAATCTAAAAAAAAAAAGAGAAAAAAACCGTTGAAGTGAGCACACCATGTCCCCCAGCTTCTTTCACATATTTACCTTTAACACCACCCTTCTCACAGTTACAATGTACCGAGAGGAAGAAAAGTGAAAGTCTTACAAAGAGCGTGCCTGGGACGCGACGCCAAAGGGGTTAGATGTTATTGAATGCTATGTGATGGAAGATGGGTGAACCGCAAGGCATCTTTTATTAAAAAAAATTTATTAAAAATTAATTATAAATATATGTCAGAATAGAGACCTTAACTGTAAGTCCATGTCACTGCATAAAAAATTAATCATTTTTAAAGATGTTAATTTTTAATCTTTATTTTATTAAGATCTGTATTTTTATATAATATCTATACTGAAAATTAGAGATTAACGTTCTATCTTCTAATTTGAACAACTATTAGTATTTTAAAATAATGATTTTAAACACTTTAAATCATATCAATTATTACTTTAGATCTACCCATACTTAACGGATTTTCTCTTTCTCTTAATAGGTTTCTTCTTCTACTTAACTAGTTCTTCGCCTATTTTAACCACTACAACTATACTTTAACAACAACAACTCGATTTAACAGACTATAACTACTACTTTAACACATTACAATTATTACTTAACAGATCAAACACTTTAACTAATTTCCTCTTCCGATTGGAAGCAAAAGAATTCTTTCCTCTCTCATACTTACCGGGAGGTGGACCTAAGGGGGTAAACTAGTCTCGCATAGACCAAGCGTGTTGTCCTCGGTTAGGGGCTCGCCTAGGCAAAGGGGGACAGAATGCCCATACTCTCATCTTTCTCCCCCCTAGCCGCTAATCTTAGTCGAATTGGTTTGGCCTATCGATTCCTATAGACAATTACTAAGAAATTGCTACGTACTAGCCACTTTGTGTAGGGGGTAAGAAAAACTCAAGTTTATTTAACTAGGGATAGCTTAACACTATTTTTAAAGAGTTTTACTTTGGTAGGTTAAGTGGGATTAGGGGGTTAAGAGGGTTAAAATTAAACCCCAAGAGACATGGGGTACCAAAACCCCACTTTTATCCCCCTTTAAAACGGGTTAAATTTTTTACCCCGGTTAAGCTAACCCCGCTAACAAACCCGTTAAATTTAACCAATGCATTACCCCTCCCCAACCCAATCCCTAACCCCTACCAAATCGGCCGCCAACACCCATGTTGAATGATGGCCGCATTCCCTCTAGTTCACCTCACGTAGGTATGGAGAGTGGAAAAGAAATTCTTTTTTAATAAGTTTGTTCTTCTACTTTAATAATTTTCTCCTTACTTTAAAACCTTTAAACTTAGACTTTAAGTCATACTAACAGTGATTTTAAGTCTCACATATTTTAATTCACAGTCATATATTTTAACAACTTAAATTTTACTTAATACATTCGAACACTTACTTTAACGTCTTCAAATTTAGATTTTAATTTTTGTCAATAGTTGCTTTAAATCCCACCACTTTAACTCAGTTATCACATATACTTGAACAGCTCCAAACTCTTAATTTATGTCTTAGAACATAAACGTTAAGTCATATTAATAATGACTTCAAGTCCCACACATTTTAACTGTGACGACCCTCATTATAACGGTACGGTTATACCAACCCACTCGGTATCGGCAAGCGTCATCACAGTGGGACATTACCAAACGATACAAACAGCTGAGATACACGCGAATATACAACAGAGTAGCGGAAGTAAAAGACAAATGTCTTCATTCATCATCATCCACATAAAACATACTGAAATTTGCAATTAACATTAAGAGCTAAAAGTTCACATAATTAAATTGCTGAAAATTTAATACATGGATGACCACAATAATACCTTTTTCCATGATAAACTAATACAATATTCAAGTTCTTACATACTATGAAAACACAAAAGGGGACACTGCTCCAACAATCTAAAACTCCGCGCTCGGAGTCCGTCTCTACCGTCTCCTCCACGAGAGTCTCGTCACCGTCTATACCTGTACGCCGAAGCAAGAAGTGAGTCTTAAAGACTCAGCAAGCAACACTACTCATAACATACACGTATAAGTCATAGCGGTTTCTCATACCACATTCCAAATTTCAACATATGGCATGCTAGTCATTTGAAAGTTGCAACCTATCATGAAAGTTCTACAATTTAATACATGGATCATGCTTTCAGATTTCTAAGAATAAAACTTACCTATCACATGCTCTCTATTCAATTTACTCGTGGAATTTTGCCTTTAAAGAACCAAGACATGAGAGCTACCAACATGAACATTGTGCATATATGAAGGGAAAACACAACTAGCATGGATTTTACATGTTCCTAAGCACACACATAGACATTTTCACATGCTTTAAGTTGCTGGTTTCACATGGTTTAATGGCTGTAAACCTACACATGAGAGCTACAATGTTGTTTAAAACATACCATGTGAACAACCAATCATGCTATTTTGTACACGTGCTCATCAATTATCCTAACATGGATTCTAGACATTTTCGCACATATAAACATGATGATAACAACAACATGAAATTACTGATTTCACATGGTTTCAGATTTGTCTCACATGGATTTCAATGTCATATTCTCACATTTTAGTTCACATTTTCTTTACACAAGTTTCCAATTCACATGGTTGCACTTTGCACATACACATTTCACATTGTTCACTTACACATTAACACATGAACACATACACATTACACATTACACATTCACATTTTAGGTGTCGTGACACATAGTCCAAACCACCAAAGAATGACATATACACATCACATTACACATAGACGCCATCTAGGCATTTAATGGCGACTCTGGACTGCGCAGACGGGAGAACAAGTCTCCACCCTAACCAGTGGTACTTGTCCACCTCCAGGATTTCCCCTAATGCCCTTAGGGTCACTTACACATTGAACTTTCTCAGGGGGACTTTTCCCTGATACAGTTCCACTGCCCTCTACGGAAGCAGTGTCACATTGGCACAGTTACACATTTACAAATTTACCGATTTTACACATGGTTTTACACATATCACTTTTCATCCCATTCACTTTCTCACTCACATGCATATCTCTATTTTCCTGACTGACACTACAGATTTCAGAGTTTAACACACAGTAAATTCACCATCAGGTTGGGTTTACGATATCTAATCACTTTACGATGACATGCATAAATTTTTACATTTCACATGGAAAAAGTGCATAACTCCTTATATACTGGTCCAAATGACCTGGAAATTTAACCACATGCTATTTTCGGGTTCAAGATCATACCTTCAATTTTTCAGATTTTCTGAGCTAAATAGAATTTACAAAAAATCAAATACCTATTTAGCATGCATTCATAATTAAGTTGACATGGAGTTTAACACCATCATACATTTTGCCACTTACTGTCTGAACCCTAACATGCCCATAATCATAGAATTTCTTCAGAGTTTTTTGAGCAACATACCATTTCTCAAGGTTTTATAACCTACACATGCTTTTCTAAATTCAATTTCAGAAAGCGTAATAATTCAGATAAGCATGGAGAATTTTCCAAAATTCCGAACAGAGACTAACTGTTATATGCATGATCTGGAAATACAGAATTACCCTAAATCATACAACCATAGATCGATCACAACAATTCTTTCTTGCATGCCTTTTATTTACCGAACCGAAATTAATAGCAATTTATGCAAGCATGGACAATTTATCAAAATTTGAGTACACATATACTGATCCACTAACTTCATGATCTGACAAAACTTAGGGCACTCAGACTAGTCCTAATCATAAAACATGGATTGGCAAGATCACCAACAAATCATGCTTGAAATTTCATGGGATAATAATCTCTAACATTCACCACCACACATCATAACTCATCCATCAACACACATTCATCACCTCAACATTATACATACAATAAATGATTTACAGTATATCCTCATCGTGAAACATATCGAAAATAATCGTATAGGAGGGCAGAACAGGTTGCTGTTTTGTCCAGATGAACTGGCGGCGGTCTCTGGCCGCTAGTTCAGTGTCAACGTCATAGTCGATGGACGCTAAGCATGATCTTAGCGACCAGGGACTTTGCCGTCAATGCAGGTCTGTGCAGAACCAGATCCGAGCTCTCAAGATAGGGTGAATGTGGGGGTCTAGGACTCGAGAGAAAATGCAAAAATGTTAGAATCATCCTAGACACATACGGGGACGTATGGTTAGGTTACTTGCCTCTAGAAAATTGCTCCAATGGATCTAAATGCTCGGAGAAGCTCTCCTTGGGCTGTCCCAAGAAGTGCAGAAATGTCCTCCAAGATCTCCTTCCTCCGGGCTCTTGGATGATCTCCACAGCAAAGAAATGTCGGGGAGGCCTTCCTCGATGATCCCTCTAGCCTCCAGTTGCAGTAGAACGTCGGACAAAGCTTCAGAAGTTCGGATTTTGGGCTGCAAAGATGGGGTTTTTCTCATAGTCAGAATAGGGTTTTCTCCTCTTGTTTCTCTCTTGCAAAAGGGTGAAGAGAGGGGTTGGGGAGCAGATTCGGGTTTAGATATGGGGAGAGGCTTCTCTCCCACTCACAGGGTGACAAGATGGCTCTCAGAGCCGTTGGGGACAGCTCCCCATGGGTGAGCTCCTTGTTTCCGAAATTTCTGGCTCTGCAACGCATGCATGTCAGAGAATCGGCGTCCACATCGTTAGACGCCAGGATTAGTGTTGGCGTCCATGGTGGACGCTGACACCTCATCGACGTCCTGATATTGACGCCAATCTGGCCTTCGGCCAGAACTCTAAAACATGCAGAAAACTATGCATGTCCATGCATATATACATGCAATATGTATATGTAGTGTATCCATACTATCACCATTCAATACATGCATTATTTACATCTTATAAACACATGCACACGTATTGTACTAATTAATACGTACGTAAATATGTATATACATACACAAGCACAAATATACACACAAATACAAATAATGTGACGGAAATTCGAGGGCCTTACACCCTCTCCCCCTTAAGAAACTTCGTCCTCGAAGTTAGAACGACACTACTCAAACAAAAGGGATACTTCTTCTTCATCGCATCCTCAAGCTCCCAAGTAGCCTCCTCTCGTGAGAAGTTCCGCCAGAGAACTTTCACCGACGCAATACTCTTGTTCCGGAGATGCTGAACCTTCCGGTCAAGAATAGCTACTGGTTGCTCGACATACGAAAGATCTGGCTGGATCTCCACTGGCTCATGACTAATCACATGAGACGGATCTCGACATACTTCCTGAGCATAGATACGTGGAATACAGGGTGAACGCTAGCCAAAGCTGGGGGTAATGCTAGCTCATATGCCACGCTGCCCAAACGTCTGAGAATCTCATATGGGCCAATGAATCTAGGGCTTAGCTTGCTATGCCTGCCAAATCTGACACACCACGAGTAGGCGATATCTTCAAAGAACATGATCGCCAACCTCGAACTCCAAATCCTTTCTCCTGTTGTCGGCATAACTCTTCTGCCTATCCTGTGCCGCAACAAGCCTCTTCCTGATAAGCTGATCTTATCCGAAGTTTCCTGAACTAACTCCGGTCGATCAACTGCCTATCACCAGTCTCCTCCCAACATAACGGAGATCTGCAGGGCCTACCATACAACGCCTCAAATGGAGCCATACCAATGCTAGCATGAAAGCTGTTGTTGTATGCGAACTCCACAAGAGGTAAATGACGCTCCCAATCATCCTTCCAATCCAAACACACGCTCTCAACATATCCTCGAGCGTCTGGATAGTCCTCTCGGACTGTCCATCGGTCTGGGGATGAAACGCCGAACTGAGTTCAGCTCCAACCTAAAGCATCCTGAAGACCCTTCCACAACCTCGAAGTAAATCTCGGATCTCGATCCGAAATGATCGACTTCGGTACACCATGCAATCTATGACCTACTAACATACATCTAGCTAAACTCTCTACTGACTGCTTCTTCTTCATAGCCAAGAATGAGCAGTCTTCGAGAATCTATCTACAACTACCCAAATCGAGTCATTGCCCCTTCTAGATCGAGGCAAACCCGAAACGAAGTCCATAGTGACAGCTTCCCACTTCCACACTGGGATATCCATCCTCTGCATAAGGCCGGATGGTCGCTTGTCGCTCGGCCTTCACTTGCTGACATACTAGACATCTAGACATAATCCGCACATCTTTCTTCATGCCGGACCACCAAAATGATCTCTTCAGGTCTTGATACATCTTAGTGTTACCCGGATGAATAGAGAATCGCGATCTATGAGCCTCCGCTAACACATGCTCAGGACATCTACTAAATCATGGACCACACAAACGGTGCTGAAATCTAACACACACACGTCCTCATCACGAGCAATGCCCGCCTTACCCACTAATTCTAAGCAATCTGGGTCGGCTTCCTGTTGCTCGATCACCTCATCCAAACAAGGATCTAAGGGATAGCTGAGCTACAAAAGCCTGACACAGCGATGGCTCTAACTCGGTCATAGAGTACGCTGCATCCTCCAACATCTTCCAATCCTGCTGGAGCGAAGACCTCTTCCTACTAAGAGCATCCGCTACGACATTCGCCTTTCCAGGGTGATACTGAAGGTCGAAGTCATAGTCCTTCAAGAACTCAATCCATCTTCTCTGCCTCAGGTTTAATTCCTTTTGGGAGAAAAGATACTTCAAGCTCTTGTGGTCAGTAAACACCTCAAATCTGACACCATAAAGATAGTGCCTCCAGATCTTTAGTGCATGAACCACTGCTGCGAGCTCCAAGTCATGAGTCGGATAGTTCTCTCATGCTCCTTTAACTGACGAGAAGCATAAGCCACTACCCTGTCTTGCTGCATTAGCACACAGCCCACCAAATCTGAGCTGAGACACATCCGTATAAATGGCAAAGCCCTCTAGACCCTAGGCAATACCAATACGGGAGCAGAAGTAAGCTTAGCCTTCAATAGCTGGAAGCTACGCTCACATGCCTCAGACCATACGAACTCTCTCACCCTTCCTGGTCAGCTTTGTCAAGGGGGCGGCGATGGATGAGAAACCCTCAATGAATCGCCGATAGTAACCAGCTAACCCAATAAAACTACGAATCTCCGAAGGGGTCTTGGGAACCTCCCAATCCATAACTGCCTGGACCTTCGCTGGATCAACTGCAACACCAGCGCCGGAGATAACATGCCCGAGGAAATGAACCTCGCGCAACCAAAAATCGCACTTGCTGAATTTTGCATACAGCTTGTGCTCACGAAGAACCTCTAACACTAACCTCAAATGCTGACGGTGGGTGGCCTCATCCGGAGAGTAGACCACACATCGTCAATAAACACTACGACAAAGCTATCTAAATAAGGCCTAAACACCCGGTTCATGAGATCCATGAACGCTGCAGGGGCGTTGGTCAATCCGAAAGGAAGAACCAAGAACTCATAATGTCCATAACGAGATCTAAATGCGTCTTGGACACATCCTCACTCCGAATCCTCAACTGATGATAACCAGATCGCAAGTCAATCTTAGAAAGACTGATGCATCTCGCAACTGTCAAACAAGTCATCAATACGGGTAAGGGATACCTGTTCTTCACAGTCACTTGGTTCAACTTCCTATAGTCAATGCACAACCTAAGTGACCCGTCTTTCTTCTTGACGAATAATACAGGGTGCGCCCCAAGGGGAAACACTAGGGCGAATAAATCCCTTATCAAGCAACTCTTGCAACTGCCTCCTCAACTCGGCTAACTCCGCAGGTGCCATCCGATATGGAGCCTTCGAGATAGGAGAGGTGCCCGAAACAACTCTATGGTAAACTCTATCTCTCTATCCGGTGGCAATCCAGACAAGTCATCAGAAAAAGACATCTGGAAAATCCTGCACTACCTCAATCTCCGCAAGAGTGAGTGACTCATCAGCCTCTGGCACTAACACACGCTGGCAAGAAAAGCGTCACAACCCTTGTTTACCATGCGCATTGCCTTCATGGCAGAGATGACTAACTTCCCAGCCAAGTTCCTTGGCAAGGGATGAGAGAACTCATCCTCACCAGGAATGCGGAAACGATCCTCTTCCGACGACAATCCACGTAACCGCATAGTCCTTCAAATTTAGCAAGAAGAAACACCCATCTAGGATTCTATCCTCAATGCACACGGTAACGACGGAATGCACTTCTTAGTCGATACCGTACCCGCAGGGTGTGCACAGACAAAGGGACCTCTAAATCCTCAGACTCTACGCCTGACTCTAGGGCTAACTGCCTAGCGAACCGCTCGGAAATGAACGAGTGAGTAGCACCCGTATCAAACAAAACCCGAGCGTGCACACCTAAAAGCAAAACCGTACCTTCGGTGACATGCTCCGCCTGCTCGGCGTCCTCGCGAGCTAAAGCAAACACTCGCCTGGGGCTCGAGGCCTTCCTGGTCTTCCTGTAGCTGGCGCGGCTGTCGCTACTACTGGGGCTGGCGCTCCACGCTGAGCTCCCTGCTGAAGTCTTGGGCAATCCTTGATCTTGTGGTCGCTGCTCTCCGCACTTCAAGCATCTACCCGCTACCAACAACACTCGGAAAACACCGTGTGTCTTCCGCAATGGGGACACTCTTTCTTCACACCATGGGAAGTACAGAAGGTACTGAGAGCTGCTGACTGTCACGGATCGCTGCGGTGTCTGGTACACCGTTCTCTTCTTATCTCTGCCGCTGGAATGTCGCTGCCGGCCTCTTCTGCGAAGCCTTCTTTTTCCTCCGAGACTGCTCATTTCTCCCTCCTGCTGCAGGCAGCACTGAGGGCCTCGTCCACGTGCGGTGGTCAAACGCCACGAGTCTCGTCCGCAGTGAGGCTTGAGTCCCATCACGACTTCTTCGTCTTACTACGCTCATACCTCTACGTATGCGGTGCATACTTAGAAATTTCCGAAAACCTTGCCTCGTATTCCAGCACGCATTGTGACGGAACGCCTCGGCCAAGCCCGTTAAACGATAACGTACTTGATCCGAGTCCACCTCCCGCGAACGGGCCGAAGCCCTCACAAAGGTACCAAACCACAGTCCGTGTAAACACAAAGGAACACAACCCTTTTATTTATATAATTCACAAGTTACATAGCCAAATTTCCACAAAAACTGAAAGAAGTACAAGAGCCTGGGGCATACCCCGAGGTACAACTGAAGACAGTAAACAACAACTAACTACACTGCGGAACTACTCCGCTGGAGGTACTGACCCTGCACCGCTACGACGGGGCCCAGAACTGGACGTCGACGAGAAAAGTCCTCCTCGCTCTCACCGTGGGGGTAGGGTAACCTCTCTAGTCACTGGCTCAGTAGGGAACTCCCCAAAACCGAGCAAACCAAAACCACAGGTACGAAAGCAATAAACAATACCACATTTATAAAAAGCTAAGCAGGATATTAAAGCTGTAAAAGTACTCACCGTCTGCCGACTACGAGAAACAACAATAATAATTAAACGGCAAATCAGTACAGGTGTACAAGCTAAAGTAGAGACAGCCAACACGAGCCACGTGAACTGGTTCGCGACACCAGAAAAACTAACTCGGACAACTAACATAGGTCTACCTCTCAGTCTCGTAGCCACGAACGAAAGGTCTAGCTGCCGCTCCACGTAAAAGGTCAAGCAACTGTGGAGACCAACTAAACACCACCAACCTGCAGACCACACGGTCACAGGCCCATGCCTGGCACCTCCAGAGACCCTGGCCTGGGCTCGCTAGAGTGAGGCACTGGAAAAGGACTAGCTGGGGACCAGTGTCGACTACTGGTGTCCGTACCACCAACATACGAGCGCGCTACAAGTGACTAAAGACAAACACAAGTGTTACTGTCCCACTGTCGTCTTTCCCTCAGCCGGACTACAAAACTCAACACAGGAGTGAGGGTGTCCAGGTCAGACGACACAGACCTCGACGGTACAACACAAGTACCGGGACAAGCTCCGAGCTAATAGCCTGGCTCACAAATAACCTGCGGCACCCAACTGAAGAGGTAACCACGGTAGGCGTCGTACTACTCGCCACGTACACAACCACGTGCACGTCACACACAAACCACGTGAAACCTCACGTAAACCCAAAGTAACCATGGTCCACTACACGGAACTCAACTGGACTCGCGTAAACAACGCGCAGTCACTGAAGTAAGCAACTAACTGCATACTTGTATGCTAAACACGAGAACCATGTGCACTCAGTGCACCTCATGTGTCAAACACATGCATTATCGATAAATGCTGTAATTAGCATTTCTGTTCATAACCAGTAGGCGGCAACAGCGACTCCGAACATCAAAACAGTCAACGGCAAGGAACCTGGCCTTTACATCTTGGCTGAGGAGCTTGGCACAAACGATGTGACGCCAAGTTCTCCGGCCTTATACCCTGCAGAAATCCTAATCCGGCTCTGCGGGTTTTCTAACGTTTCTAACTACAGAAAAACATAATGCAGTTCCTTTAGCATGCCAGAAACCCAATACATCCATTACAACACGCTTCGTACATTAAACACTCAAACCACCCATTAACCCCGCATGGTGCAACTGATCTGAAAATGCATTATCATGCTGATTCAAGTGGTTATGATGTGATTTAATGTTCTACGGAGCTAAACGGGTTCGTCCCCTACCTCAGACACGCTAGAACCTCCCACGATCTCCCGTTCACGCCCGAGCCCTCCGCGAGCTCCACGGGAATTGCACCACGCCGCGACGTTCCCTCGCGCAATTCGGACAACGCCACGCGTTCAAACGATCGTCCAACCACTCCCGGAAACCTGTTAGAAGCTTCAGAGACACGGGGGCGCAAGCTGGGGCAAGAGGGAAAGAGAGGAGCTGAGAGAACTACTCTCGGGTGAGCCTATAACCTGCAAATTCTCAGGTTGGTGTCAACCCCTATGCCGCCAATAGCAACCGCCACCTTAGCATCCACATCTACTGCCGCCATGTTCAAGCAGTCAACGTCCACTAACCTGGATGCCAACCAGTTCGGCCACCCCCTGGCCGCCAACTCCAACTGAACAGCAGCAGGTCCTGTTTCATTTCAGGACCAACCCTACTCTTCACCTGCTCAAGCCACACATCACATCACACATTCCACACACAACTAGCTCACATTGGCCTCACAACGGCCTACACAACCAACACACACATGATCCGCATGGATCAAAGGCACGCGACGTTACATACTATCATCTAGAAAGAAATTTCGACCTCAAAAATCATAACACATTCAAAGTTAAACAACTCATACATACACACCTTTACAAGTACTATTCTAAAAGAAATACACAAGCTTACTCAAACAGATAGGGATACCTTTTAGCTATTTCCGCGGCCAACTCCCAGGTATCCTCACCACCTATATATTTTCCATCTCCCTTTAACTAGCTCAATTTCTTATTCCTCAGCTCTTCATCTTTCGATCTGTGATCGTACCAGATACTCTGGCATAGTCATGTCCGGCCTCAGGTCACCGCCTTGATATCTAATTATTGAGCTGATCTTCAATACACTTTCTCAACATGGAGACATGGAAAATATCATGCACATCGGCAAAATTAGCTGGCAAATCCAGCCTATAAGCTGCTTCCCCAACTCTTTCAATACCTGGAAGGTCCCAATACCTTGGACTCACTTCCCAGACTGCCAAATCTCATAATACCTTACTCGGGGAAACTCTCAGAAAAACAAATCTCCCACCTCAAACTGAAGTGGTCTCCTCCGCACATCTGCATAACTTTTTTGTCTGCTTTGAGCTGCCTGCAATTTTCTTTAATAAGCTTCACCACTTCGTGGTTTGCTGAATCAATTCAGGACCCACCAATTGCCTTTCTCCACTTCATGCCAGTTCAATGGGGTTCTATATGGGTCTTCCATATAAAGCTTCATACGGTGCCATCCCAAGACTGGTATGATAACTATTATTGTAGGCAAAACTCAACCATTCCCAAATGATGCTCCCAACTACCTCCCCAAACTAAACAACAGCCCGCAACATATCTTCAATTATCTGAATAGTCCTCTCTGTAATACTCATCTGTCTAGATATAAGCGGAGCTATACATCAATTCAGAACCACCAATTACTTTTGCAGACTTCTCCAAAAACCAGAAGTAAATCTGGATCTCTATCTGATACAATAGTCTTCAGAATACCATGCAGTGGAACAATTCTTTCACATAAATATTTGCCAATCTGTCCACTGTCCAAGACATACTTACTGCCACTAATCGGCATACCTTAGTCAATCTGTCAACAAACCCCATATTCCATTATGCCCGGAACTCGACCTTGGTAAACCTGCCACAAAGTCCATTGCAATATCATCCCATTTTCCACTGTGGAATAGGCAACGGTTGCAATAGACCTCCAGGCTTCTGATGCTCTGCTTTAATCTGCTGACAGATAGCACACCTTGCTACAAATTTGCTATTTCCTTTTTCATAAGAGGCCACCAGAATGCTTTCTTAATCATGGTACATTTTAGTACTACCCGAATGAATAGATAGTACCTTTATGAGCCTCTTCCAGAACTCGTTGCTTCACCTCTCTTTCTGCAGGAACAAAACACCTACCTCGACCTGACACACAAAATCATCAATAGAAACTCAACCATCCATTTTTACAAACCGCATAAACTGCATCTGGCTCTCTGAGCTTCAATGATTTGTCAAAACAAAGACGGCTCTTCACGCGCTAGCAGCTAGCACTGCCCGTCGCTGACTACTGGGCACATACAAGGAATTCTCTGCTACTTTCTTCATACAACTTCCATTCTTTAATCATCATCAGATTCATATATGCTTTTGCTTAAGCATCAGCTACAACATGGGCCTTACCCGGATGGTAAGCCAAACTGAAATCATAATCCTTCAGATATTCAACCCATCTGCGTTGGCGAAGATTCAAATCTTTCTGCGAGAAGATATACTTCAAGCTTTTATGATCTGTAAAGATCTCAAATCTCTCGCCATACTGATAATGCCTCCACATTTTTCAAGGCAAACACAACTGTGCTCAAATTCCAAATCATGTGGGGGTAATTTCTTCTCTGCTGGCTTCAATTGTCTAGACGCATAGCTATCACTTTACCATGCTGATAAACACTGCACCAGACCTCTCCTTGAAGCATCAGTATACAGCACAAAACCACCACTCCCTGCCGGTAATGTCAATATAGGTGCTGATGTAGTCTTTTCTTTAATTCCATGAAACTTCTCTGACATTCACCGGATCACACAAAAGGCACTCCTTTTCTAGTCAATCTAGTCATAGGTGCTGCAATCTTAGAAAAATCTTGAATAAAGCGCCTATAATAACCTGCCAACCCCAGAAACTTCTAATCTCGGTTATTGTCTTAGGCGCTCCCCACCTTGACACAGCT
>JACBKR010004048.1:0-26104 GCA_014218235.1 Colocasia esculenta | reverse complement strand
CTGGGACAGTGTGTCGACACTAGATGAGGTAGTGTCGACACTAGCTGCCTCCATGACAAAACATATGGTCAAGTGTGACCCGAAAACATGTCTCATGCAGCGATTCACTTACCCAACTTAAACTCTCTAACTAATGACATTTAGACAAAACGTTCAGCACAAAAGATGACGAGGACAACTAGTAGAAGAACTTTTCTGTTGAGAATTTGATCTAATTCGGTCTCGAATCCCGAGAAAAAAAATATATGATGAACAAAAGTCAAGTGTAGCCCGAAATCCCAGTATCATGCAGTGACTCTCTTTCCACACCTGTAACTCTCTAACCAAGGACTTTGGACAAAACGTCCAACATAAAAGATGATCGTGACTTCAATTAGAAAAATTTTGTGAAGGAAGTTTAGTCAAATTCGGTCTCAAATCACGTGCATAATAAGAAGAACGGGAAAACCCTAACAGTGCGCGACTTTGGAAAACACTTATAACTAAAAATATACTCATTAGAATTCGATGAAATCCGTGGGAAACGAAAGTTAACGTGATGCTCTACACATTGGTATAGGATATATTAAGGTTTGGCTCGAGGAAAACCTACCTTCTGGGTTGAAGAAGTCTCGTATTTCCAGAAAAACCCGAGTTCAGACACTCGGAGGAAAACACTTACTGCTCCGTATAACTGCATGGAATTTGAGAATTCCACTTGGGTTAGAACGTAGCCTTGACCCTCTTTCCAGGGGTATAAGCCTTGCAAGGTTTGGTTTAGGTTGACTCACTTTGGTCGATTCAAGATGATGGTCTGTATAGGTCGCAGCAGACGAAACAGGGGAAGAAGAACAACTTGGTGTGGATGATCTCCTGCTTCCAGCCACCAAGAACTTCTCCACACGACCCCAGCAAGTTCTAAAACTCGTTCCTAGGGTTTGGTGAAGAGTATTTAAGCAACCATGGGTTTAGGAGTCCTATTATAACTAGGAAAGCTAAGCTGCGGTTTTGACAGGGCAGTTTCCTATCTTTTGAGGATTCCTTCCTCCCTAGAGTGTGTGAGGCTTTAGGAAACCTCCCACCATAGATAGGCACGAATTTGGGTTGCCAAGAATGCATGATTGCATCCCAATTCAACTCAAATTGCTCTTTCTAATTTCAGCCTATTTAGAGTTACGAATTTCCATGCATTTTCTAGCTTTATTTGATTATTGGGCCAATTGATGTCCATTGACCCGTTATGATATTGGGTCTAATATATAATGTTGGAAGTCCCTCCAACATTTTTATTAAATTTGATTTCTTTATATACTAAAATTTCGGGGGTGCTACACCCTCCCCCACTAAGAGAATTTGGTCCCCAAATCATGTATAGCAAGTTATTGTACAAGTGAGGTGTACTTACTTGTGAATAGCTCCGGAAATCTTTTGCGCATTGCTTCCTCAGTTTTCCCACGTGTCGTCCTCATCCATGCGTTGATTCCATCTAACCCTTACTAGTGGGATAACTTGTTCCTTAGTTGGCGCAGTTCCCGGTCCACAATCTTAATTGGCTTCTCTTGATATGTTCCGTCTTTGTTGAACTCCAGAAGCTCGTATTCTATAACATGCCATGGATCTCGTACATACTTTTTCAACATGGATATGTGGAACACATTGTGTATCCATCCATTTGTGGTGGTAAAGCGAGACGATATGCCACTTCGCCGACTATTTCAAGGATTTCGAAAGGCCCGACAAACCTTGGTGACAACTTGCCTTTAATGCCAAAACGTCTGATCCCACGGCCTGGAGACACTTTCAAGAATACATGTTCACCCACCTGAAACTCCAGGTCTCTTCTTCTATTATCTGCATATGCCTTTTGTCTTTGCTGCGCCACTGCCATTCTTTCTCTGATAAGCTTTACCTTCTGTGGTTTCCCTTATCATCTCTGGTCCTAACATTGTTTTTCGCCAACCTCATACCAGCATATTGGAGATCGGCACTTCTGCCATAAAGTGCTTCAAATGGTGCCATGAATGCTAGCTTGATAGATTATTGTAGGCAAACTCCACAAGAGGTAAGTGTTCATGCCAGCTACCTCCAAAATCTAGGACACATGCTATGAGCATATCTTCAATCACTGGGTGGTTCTCTCCGTCTGTCCATCTGTTTGTGGATGGAAAGCCGTGCTAAAATTTAGTTTAGATCCCAAGGAGTAATGCAGTCCTTTCCAAAAGTGGGATGTAAACCTGGGGTCTCTATCAGACACGATAGACACCGGTACTCCATGTAATCTGACTATTTCCTTCACATACAATGCAGCCAGAACATCTATTGACAACTATTCTTCACTGGCAAGAAGTGAGCTGACTTGGTTAAGCGGTCGACTATAACCCAGATACCATCGAATCCACCTCTAGATTTAGGTAGTCCGAAAATAAAATCCATCCCTATACCTTCCCATTTCCATGCCGGAATTTCTAGGGGTTTGAGTTTACCTGGGGTCGTAAGTGTTCTGCCTTGACCCTTGACATGTTAAGCATCGGGCGACATATTCCGCCACCTCTCTCTTCATATTAGGCCACCAGAAGCTTCTTTTCAAATCCTGATACATTTGGTAGTTCCAGGATGAATAGTATATCTGGTCTTGTGAGCCTCGTCCATAATCATTTCTTTGTCTCTGCATGGTCGGGTACACAGACTCGATCCCGGAACAATAGCCTTCCATCTTCAGTTAATGAGAAATCTGGCCTCTGGTCCAGATTAGCCTTAATCTCCACAACTATAGGGTCATGTCTTGGAGTGTTGTGATGTCCTCCAATAGTGTGGGTTGTGCTCTAACACTTGCAACAAAGCATCCCTTCTCTTTGATGTCTGCATCAATATTTAACTTGGCGAAGTCTTCTAATAACCTCCATTCACCCACCATGAGACTAGACAAGGTAGCCATCGGCTTCCTGCTAAGAGCATCTGCCACAGCATTTGCTTTTCCTGGATGATATTGAATAGAGAAGTCGAAGTCCTTGAGATACTCCAACACCTCCGTTGCCTCATATTCAAGTCCTGCTGAGAAAACAGATACTTCAAGCTTTTATGGTCAGAAAACACAATGAATTTCTCACCATATAGATAATGACGCCATATCTTCAAGGCGAAGACTACAGCAGCTAGCTCCAGATCATGTACGGGATAATTGTCCTCGTGCTTCTTCAATTGTCTGGACGCGTAGCATACAACTTTCCCTTCTTGCATCAGCACACAGCCAAGGCCGATCCCGGATGCATCGGTGTATACTTCAAAACTACCCCGGCAGTTGGCAAGGTTAGTACGGGTGCTGAGGTAAGGTGTTCTTTCAATGCCCTGAAACTTCTTCACATTCATCAGTCCATGCGAATGGATTCTCTTCCTGGTAAGCCTGGTCATTGGTACAGCTATCTTGGAGAAATCTTTAATGAAGCGACGATAATAAGGCTAACCCCAGAAAGCTTTGATCTCCGACACAGTTGTCGGCCTTTCCCAATTCTTTACCGCCTCACCTTAGATGGATCTACAGAGATTCCCTCTTGGATATGATGTGACCAAGGAAAGATACTTCCTCCATCCAGAATTCACATACTAAGTTTAGCATAGAGTTGGTTATCTTTGAGCACTTGCAGAGCAACCTTCAAGTGTTCCTCATGTTCTTCTTTGGATTTGGAGTAAATAAGGATGTCATCAATGAACCCCACTATGAACTGGTCCAAGTAGGGCCTATAAATACTGTTCATAAGTTGCATGAAAGCCGCTGGAGCATTGGTTAATCCAAACGGCATGACCACGAACTCATAGTGACCATACCTACTCGGAATGCAGACTTGTGAATATCCTTCTTTATTTAGTTGATGGTAGCCAGATCTTAGATCTATCTTAGAGAAATATTGTGCGCCAGAGATCTGATCAAACAGTTCATCGATGCGGGGTAGTGGATACTTGTTCTTTATTGTCAACGGTTCAACTGACGGTAATCAATGCAAAGCCTCATTGATCCGTCCTTCTTTTGACGAATAGTACTGGCGCTCCCCACGGGGATGTACTAGGCCTGAAAAACCTTGATCTAGCAGTTCTTGGATCTGTCTCTTCAACTCCTGCAATTCAACAGGGGACATGCGATACGGGGCCTTTGAACAGGGAGCTGCCCCAGGGAGTAACTCAATGGTGAAGTTTACCTCCCGCTCAGGTGGTATACCAGGCAATTTCTCCGGAAATACATCAGGACATTCCTGGCTATTGGAATGTCTTCTAAGGTCGGTTTCTTCTTTTCAGTAGCCAAGACGGAAATAGGAAAGCATCACAACCCTGGTTGATCAGCTTAGAAGCCTTCAAGGAGGATATCAAGATAGGGGTTTGTGATAACGGGTGCCAAGTAGTGATAGAGTTGGAAGGTTTGATCTTTTAAAAGTGACCCTCCTATGGCGACAGTTTACATCGGCATCATATTAATTAGCCAATCGACACCAGAATGGCATCATAACCTTCATGTCTAAACAGATAAGGTCGGCAGGGAGATTGTGTCCCTCCAATTATGGTTTCACATTTGGCAAGTAGTGAGTGTGTTCAGATCTGAGCCTAGTGGAGAGGCTACAATGATCTTGGATTTCAAGGGTACAGGTTTGACAGGTAAGTTGCAGCAAATGTGGTGGAAATAAAAGAATATGCAGCTCCCGTATCAATAGTACAAATGCAGGTTGAGAGTGTATGGAGATGGTACCTTCCACCATACCCTTCCTCGGGTAGGTCAGCTTCTATGACAGCATTAAGGCGTCCCTGACGCCGTGGTGCATTCTGGGCTCTCCGGGCTGGTCCTTCAGCATAGGACAATCCGGAATACGGTGGTCACGACCACCACATCTCAAGCATGCCCCGAGCTTCTTCCAGCATCCTCAGCTCGGTGTCCTGGTTTATCACAGAACTTGCAGTTTTCAGACGACTGCCTACCTTCCACTTTGACTCTTTTATCTCCCGCCGCATCTCTTCCAGCAATTGGCCTCTGTTGTTGCTGTTAAAGTTGTTATTGTTGCTACGAAACATTGGAACAGTGTTAGGTGCTCCCTTCTTGACAAAGACCGGCTTAGAGTTGTCCTTGCCCCTAATGTCTCTACTTTAGCCATGGTGTCTCCACTAGCTGAGCTCTTTGGACCATCTCAGTGTAAGTTTGAATGTTGTGTGGTCCGAGCCTTTCAATGAAACATGGGGAGTCCATCCATGAAACGGTTGGCCTTCAACCTTCTGTGTCCACAAGATGTGGGGCATACACTGCCAGACGAGCAAACTGAGCTTCATACTCAGCCACAGACATGCTCTTTGTTTTAGTGCAGCAAACTCTGCTGCCTTCTTCTCCTTCACTCTCTCAGAGAAATATCTTCCCCGGAATATCTCCAGGAATCGGCCCACTCTAGTTCAGCTACGTTGGCAGGTGGGCCAATGGCCTTCCACCATGCTCGAGCATCCTGGTAAAGTTGGAAAGTGGCCAGTACCACTTTCTCCCTGTTGTTGCATTGCATTACTTGGAAAATCCTTTCGATTTCCTCTTGCAATTTTCTGCTTCATCTGGGTCAGGGGATCCAGAGAAACGAGGAGGGTTAAACTCCTAAAATTTCGGTGCAGATCACCGGCTCCATTCCTTGCAGCTGCAGCCTGATTTCCAGCCTGAACTACATTTTGCAGGGCCTGCGTAAGTCCAGCCACAGTGTCTTGCATAGCTTGCCACTGGTTGCGAGCCATTACAGTTGTGTGAGAGTGTTATGAGGGTTCCTGAGAAAAGGATGGAAACTAATTAATGTCTCTAGATACATTATAAGAGTCAATGGGTAGGAGTGTTTTATTCTTTCTAACATATTTAGTCTCTACCCATTCTCACAGGTATTATATTTAATTTCCATGACCTAGGTTCCATATGTATCTCCTATTCCTGAGACATATCCTATTTGGTATTCCTAGGCTCTGATACCACTAAAACTGTCACGTCCCGAGAATTACGCAGCGGATGTTATTGAAGAATTCGGGTCGATATCCCGAGACGTGGACAGTCGGAAAATAAGCCTCTAGCTAGCACGCACTAAATGTGTATCAACAAACATCAGAATAGGGCCAAATGTTGAACTCATTAAAAATTGTATTCAAATTTCAATCAACTTATAAAAGATGGAAACTAGTACAAGACTGAGACTCAAATAAAAAGGAAAGTACATTTACCCCTCACTTCTACTACAGGTCTAACTCTCAAAATAAACTACGAAACTAGACTCATAATTGGGACGCTCATCACTCGGAGGCATTCCCATCCTCGACTTGCTCTTCCTCTTGAACACATAGTCACCTAGATTGGGAAAAAGGTAGGGGATGAGCAAACTAGCCCAGTAGGATTTATATCTCAATGTGCGGCAATGATATAAGTGATAACATTTTAGAACTAGGCAAGTACGATGAATGATACGCAAGTACGAACAAAACTCATTAAAGATGATATATAAAACAAGCTGGATAGATGAACAAGATAGAATAAGATTTTTGAACAAGGTGACAAGAAAGAACTAGCAATAGATCACTTTGCACAAGCACGCAAGATTTCACTTGATGTCAATAGTTTTCAAGAAAGCAAGATATCACTAGTTGCAATAAATGCAGGATGGCCAATCACGCAAGCAAGCAAGCAAGATTGCACAAGCACGTTCAAGTAACACTAATCAGGCACGTAGACACCAATGTACACCAAGAAAAGAGATCCATCAAGAATGTACACCAGGACACGTGTATGTGTTATGTATCTAACATTCAACAAGCAAGAAAGTACTCCCAGCGCAGATGCAACGCCAGTAATCATTATACCCCATGGTTAACAAGTATATTTATGACTCGCCGTCATTGGGGCTAGACTGGAGCCCTTGGACACACTCCGTGCCCTGTCAGCCATCTCATGTAAAATTTTAAATGTAGATACCCACAGTCATAAATAATGGCCAATGAGAGTTTCAAAAAAAAAGCATGTGTAATGCATGTTCATGATGATGATGAGAAGAAAATAAATAAATTGAACATGATTCCATGAGGACAATAATCAAGAGATAAATTCGGCAGCTGAATGATAGATTTACAATTTGTTCAATCTTTACATTAAGAACTTTAGTCTAGATGGCAATTCACACTCACGAGAACAAGAAGAGAAGGAAGTGCACGCCCTAGATGTATAAGTGTGTAGAAATGCACATGTGTAAATTCACAATCCGTCGGTCTCAAACTCTTGGAAAAACACTTAACATGATGGCATGCAATGAACAATGTATTTAGCTACAAATGGATTTTACAGGATTTTAAGATAAAATTTATCACTTAAAGCAAGCTAGAATGGTGACAAGGGTAAATCACAAGTTTCATGTATGATCACTCATTAAGAAAGCAATTAGAATAATATTCATGTAATTAAGGATTTTCAATGGGTTAAACACTTTTAAGCCATTAAGTAGACATCATGTAATGAACAGACCCAAAATATGCAATATTGGTAAAGGTAGTGTCGACACAACCATGCTGTGTGTCGACACCATGCTTCAAACACAAAGCAAAAACATGAAAAATGGTCAAGTAGTGTCGACACTAGTTCAAGTAGTGTCGACACTAGAGACAGGTTCCAAAAACCTTCTGGAAAACATGGGACAGTGTGTCGACACTAGATGAGGTAGTGTCGACACTAGATCAGTTTCCCAGAACTTTTGATAAAAACTGGGACAGTGTGTCGACACTAGATGAGGTAGTGTCGACACTAGAAAGCTTTCCCAGAACACTTTCTGGGCTGCTTGGGACAGGGTGTCGACACTAGATGAGGTAGTGTCGACACTAGAGAGCTTCCCAGAACACTTTCTTGGCTGTTGGTGGGACAGTGTGTCGACACTAGATGAGGTAGTGTCGACACTAGCTGCCCTGTGACAAAACATATGGTCAGTGTGAACCCGAAACATGTCTCATGCAGCGATTCACTTACCCAACTTATAACTCTCTAACTAATGACATTTAGACAAACACGTTAGCACGAAAGATGACGAGAACAACTAGTAGAAGAACTTTTCTGTTGAGGATTTGATCTAATTCGGTCTGAATCCCGAGAAAACATATGAAGAAGAAAAAGTCAAGTGTAGCCTGAAATCACAGTATCATGCTATGACTCTCTTCCCACGCCTATAACTCTAACCAAGGACTTTTAGACAAAACATCCAACATAAAAGATGATCGTGACTTCAAATAGAAGAACTTTTCTAAGGATGTTTAGTCAAATTCAGTCTCAAATCACGTGCATAATAAGAAAAACAGGAAAACCTTAACAGTGCGCGACTTTGGAAAAAAAACTTATAACTCAAAATATACTCATTAGAATTCGATGAAACCAGTGGGAAACGAAAGTTAACTTGATCTCTACACATGGTATAGGATATATTAAGGTTTGGCCCAAGAAAACCTACCTTCTAGGTTGAAGAAGTCTCGGTTTCCAGAAAACTCGAGTTCAGACACTCGGAGGAAAACGCTTACTGCTCCGTATATACTGCATGAAATTTGAGAATTCACTTGGGTTAGAACGTATCCTTGACCCTCTTCCAGGGGTATAAGCCTTGCAAGGTTTGGTTTAGGTTTGACTCACCTTGGTCGATTTCAAGATGATGGTCTGTGCAGGTCGCAGCAGACGAAACAGGGGGAAGAAGAACAACTTGGTGTGGATGATCTCCTGCTCCCAGCCACCAAGAACTTCTCCACACGACCCCAGCAAGTTCTAAAACTCGTTCCTAGGGTTTGGTGAGAGTAGTTAAGCAACCATGGGTTTTAGGAGTCCTATTATAACTAAGAAAGCTAAGCTGCGGTTTTGACAGGGCAGTTTCCTATCTTTGAGGATTCCTTCCTCCCTTAGAGTGTGTGAGGCTTTAGAAAACCTCCACCATAGATAGGCACAAATTTGGGTTGCCAAGAATGCATGATTGCATCCCAATTCAACTCAAATGCCTCTTAAATTTCAGCCTATTTAGAGTTACGAATTTCCATGCATTTCTAGCTTTATTTGATTATTGGGCCAATTGATGTCCATTGACCCGCTTATGATATTGGGTCATTAATATATAATGTTGGAAGTCCCTCCAACACTTTTATTAAATTTGATTTTTTATATACTAAAATTCCAGGGTGCTACAAACCAAAGAGTGAAAGAAGGCTAAAGTCCTCACAAAACTCATCCACCTCAGTAGCTTCCTCTTCTTCCTCACTCTCACTCTCTGAATTAGGCACTTCTTCTATAACAAGTTCCCTTGTCCCTGGTTGGATGGGTCCCTTGACAAAATGTTCCTTCAAGGTCCAGGTGAGAGGTACATGGGGTACGAAGGGATCTGGATGCATAGGGTTATAATGAAATCCCAAACCGGCCCTTGCTAACAGCCTCCTCACTTGGACACTATTGACGGGGCCTTGCTTCTCTCTCCCCAACCCTCGGCCATAGATGTACCCTATCTTTGTCATCACCTCCCAACCTTTCCCTTGAGGACATGAGGTCGTCTAAAACTCTTCGATCATGAAGGGAGATTGGTTCAGGATGACGGGAGATGGAAAATCAATGATTGACATTATGGGTTTCTTCCCCTTGTTTGGAATGAAGAGATGTGGCATCTGCTCTGACGTGATAGAATTGAGAGTTTCTACAGTAGAGATGCTATTGACTGCCCATTGAGTGGGAACTTGAAGCATTGGTGAGTGGTGGAAAGGGATCTCTAAAGTTTGTTGTAGCCCAAGACGACTGAGAATGGCCTTATAGGCCGGATCGACATCTAGAACTAGGAATTCAGAGGACATGGTGATGACTGGACAAACATTGATGAGCAATCATTCCTTTAGCAACCCTTTTTGAGTTGTCATAAGCAACAATAGTGGAGAATATCCTTTCCAAATTATCTTCCCCTAAACCTAGGTATTTAGGGTCTTCATTGGACAAACATTGATGGATGCTCCCATGTCAATGAGAGTGAAGTCTACTGACACTTTTTTGAGGGTGACGGTTAAACAAAGAGGAAGTGACCAGCACTCGGGAGCTACAAGGTCTTAGTCTGAGAAAAAAATGGAAGGCCCTTGGGTGAGGGAAAGAATAGCATTAGTAACCCAAGGAGGTCGTCATTTACCATGATCTTTTGGAAGAATTGGGGGAGAGTGGACTGGTGAGATGGTGATTTTCGAATCAACTCTAAGATAGAAACCCTTGCGGGAGTCTTGTCCAAGTGCTGAAGAATATCATACTCAGTGCCGGCGGGCAGCAGAGGTCCACTAACCTCCTCATCTTGCGATGGCCATACGAGTGGAGGAACAATGCAGTTTCGGAGGGTGACATTGAGGTTCTCTTAAGACTTAGGGAGGATGAGTTGGAGGGGTTGGGAGCCAAAGATGTCGGACTCATGGGTAGAGGGAGTGGGGACAGATTCAACATCCTGGCGAGCAGGTCTGATAAGCACTAAGGGCCGCTCATCCAGGATAACATCAATAGTGGTTGGAGGGTTCTTGGGACTCTAGTGAGGGACTTGGGTACCATTCTTCAAAGCCTTCCACCCCCCAATGTTGTTCTCTTCTCACAACCCGAGGTCTTGGATGTGTCATGGTGTTGACCTTCTCTTGAGACTTAAAGGTGGACGAGTTGTTGTTGTTTTGGTGGTTTGTGAGGGTGTTTTGGACTATACCCAAATCCCTGCTTGTCAGTCTGGACTTAGCAATGGCTACTTTGACATCATCCCAATTGATTCTACCCTCATCATTCATATCCTAAACCCAATCACGGAAGCTGAAACAATTCTGGATCTCATGACTAGGGGCCCTATGGTAGGGACAATACTTTGAGGTGTTGGCCCTAGGGTGTACACCCTCCTTCTGTGGTGGAAGTTGAATTGCTTTACAAAACATGAGGGTGAAGAAGATGTCCCCAAGGGATTCGGGGATAGCAGGATAGTGGAATCTCTTGGGACCTGGCCGGGTGTATCCAGAAGGTGGGGAAATAGCTGAATAGGGCTTGGAGGGAAATGATGGGAATTGATGGGGATTGGAGGTGGAGGTAAAGGTGGAAGGTTTGTTAGCAGGCCTCAAGGCTGATTGTTTGCACTGACAGACTTGTTAATGGTCACCCCCTTGTGGCAGGTGCCACGGGAGCCTTATGTCCCTTAGGCTCCTTCAAAGAATGGTGGGAGAGAGGAGTCCTTGATTTGGGTTTGGACCACTCTAGCTCGATTATAAAGATATGCAAAGGAGGGAAACTCTCTAAGCATTAGGATGGATGTGAGTAGAGGAGTGGTATTGTTGTCATAATCACGGTGATGGCCTAGGACTCCAGAATGGGGAGGTCGGCTCTCGAAGACATGGCCCTCCAACGGTTGGCAAAGGTGACAAAGTCTTTCTCCAGCCTCATCTTTTCTACCACCAAGTCATAGAGCGTAGGGACTTGGGTGGTCATTTAAGCAAAGTGAAAGATGAAGCATCGGAGACAATGTCGAAGTTAAGAAGATCGGATGCAGGGTAAAGAAGTGAACCACCATAAGGCCTCCCCTTCTAACGATTGTTGGAAGAGGTGAACCATGAAGACCCGATCATATAGCCACCAATGAGAATCCATGAGAAAAGCCGGCGAGATGGAATTGGGGTCGGAGGTCCTATCATACTTGTGGTACTTTGGGGCTTTGAAACATGGGAAAGTAGGCGTTTGGGGGAGCTTCAGTAGTTTGAAGAGAATGAGTGTAATCACGGGGTTGCACACCCCTCGAAACACACAACATGATAATGTTCACTATATATCATAAGGAATGTGATCGCCACCTAACATGTTGTCCCAAGATACGAATGAAGAGCAAAATCTAACGTGCTAAGAAAAGGAACTGAGAACGGTCACTTACTAATGTCAGGACGGGAGTACCCATTGCGATATGAAGCTTGTCGCGACGCTTAGATAGGTCTCGTCAATGTTGTCGTGACGGAGATGTATGACGCCTTCTCAACAATGCGGGAGATGGATGGGGGACCTTCTTCCTATCCTCTGGACGGCTAGAGAACAAGAGCCCCTGTCTAATATTGCCTTAGGACCTACCAAAACAACGAAACACGAAAAAAAAGAAACCCTGTAGACCATATTTAAGTGAAGTATCTACTCAAAATGAAATGAAAAGAATGAAACATGGAGAGAACGAACCTGGGCGGTGTTTTGAAACCCCTTGGGTTGCATAAAACATGGGAAGAATGATGTGCTTCTATTTAAAAGGAAATAATAACATGCATGAAAGGAAATGAGAAGAAGAGAAGGAAGAAGGGGCCCTAAAGGGGCGACTCACTAGCTGTAGATGGTGCCGTTGAGTCATGCAGTACCTCTGAAGATGATGGAAGTTGCTTCCTTACCCTCCAAGCTCCATACTAAGAAAGATGTGTGACTTGATGAAGAGGATAGTGAGAAAATGGGAGGGCTATGCTAAGAGGGAGTTCTAGCAAGAATTGGGCAGCACTTTGTGGTGGCTAGGAGTCATTTCTTCTTTCTAAAAGGGTAGGGTCACTTATATAGAGAGGAGACAGAACATCTCATTCATAAGTGATAATGGCCCATGTAAATAATAAAAAGTCAAATAAATCTTCATCGGAAGAGTCCTAGGATGGTTCCAAGGTGAGATGGAACCTCAAACATGCCTGGGGGGTGGTGGGGCTGTTTTTGGATGAAGATAAAGCCAATGGAGGATAAAGTGGAGGTGGTTGCAGAGGCCAGTGCATGTAGACCATGTTGTGACGGGTCGTAGGGACGCGACAAGGACTGTCGTGATGGCCAAGGTGGTTACAAAAATGAAGGTACGTGAATGGATATGCATGGCCTGTCGCGACGGCTAGGAAGGATGCAACCTAAAAACTAACGTGATGCCACGACCCGTCGCGTTTAGGATGACCGATCATTTTGGAATTTTAATCGATTATTGGGAAATATGATCAATTATTTAAGAATTTTAATAGGTTAGATGACATGAATGAGACCCTCAAGGTTGTCGCGTTAGAGTTTGAGGTTGAAACCCTAGGATAAGGACTCTAAAAGTGATAATTGGACGAGACAAGCTGAGAATTGGGCTTTAATGGGCTTAAAAACATGGCTAACAAATGGGCTCAGGGTGAGTGACCAACTTTAGGCTCATTAAGGGAACAAGAAATATGGATCGACTTATGGGCTAGAATCGGGTGTCTACAGTGAGGCCCTCCCGGGCTTCACTTTGCAAGCGAGCAGAGCAGAAGTGTAGCCAAGGTGTCATGAAATGACGACGAAGCGAAGATGACATGGAGTGGACTGAAAACATGGGAGCCAAGGTAAAGAGACACCCAATCTAACCAACAAGCAATTGGAATCTTCTTGAAAGCCCTGAGTTAGCTGCTCGAGAAGAATGCAAAAACACAAGTCTGGACGAAAGGGAGAGAAAAGGATGATCAACCCCTCGATTGAGAGGTACCCTAGCCGATTGGCCTGTAGGTTTCATTTTGGGGGGACATGTGCATGCTAGGTAGGTAACTCTGACTCAGACCTGGTAGCGGTTCACAACCAAAACGGATCAAAAGGAATTTAGATGAAAATTGGATAGAGATACTAGACAAGGAAATTCTTTACAAACTAGCAAGAGCAACTCGCTCGCTAGGAGACAAACCTTCTGATTCAGAGTGAATAGGATTACTTGTTTTGAATATGAAGGACAATTGGGCATCCAACAAGAGCTCATTATTAGCCAAGGATGAGTCATGATAGCTTAAAGATCTACATGATGCATGCTGGGCTAAAAGAAAAGAAATCATAAAATCAAATGCAAAGAAAGAAGAAAATATAAAATAAATCAAGGATAATATTGTTAAACCAGACAAGAATGGATCGAGAATCTTCCTGCAACCGCTGTGCAAGACAGAGTCCATCATCCCCAAAACCATCCAACTTAACGGCCTATCCAGCGATTAACAATGTGTACCTAGATCATCACTGTTTTTGATGAAGGGGAACTCAGATCCCAGAACACATTGAGAACCACCCGGTCCTTGATATAATAAGTAAGCTAACAATGGTAATGCAAGGGAATATGGATATGAAGATCATACCTGAACTTACCTGTGATTTTTCTATTTTTTTGTGATTTTATGATAAATAACGAACACTAATTGACTGAAAGCAAAGAAAATATGTACAAACACAACATCAACAAAGCAATCTATGTACAGACATCAGAAAACATAACATATATTAACGTGACACCTTTGGGAGTCGCGACAATGTCGCGACGCCCATGACAATCGCGTCCTGATAGTGTCAGATCGGGGCGTTATCCCTATACTAAGACCAATTCTATCGCCTAATGGACTCCTAAACCCAAACATAGTGTAACTCTAACCCATAGGGATGAATTGGAGTGGGATTAACCCCTCCTAATGCTCTATAAATAGGGGTGCAGGGCTCGAAATTCGCAGCCCACCTTCTCTCTCTTCTTCTCTCTTGGTTTACTCTCTCACTAAGCCATGACGAGATCTTTTTCATCCCTCCAAGCCAACTCTCCCCCCTATGGCGGTCCAAAAGCAGCGAGGACGACCCATAAGGAGATCCACTGCCTCACCTCCATGCCCCGTCATCTAAGCTCTAAGCAGGATGTTCAAGTAAGTTGTTTTAATCCCATATTCTAGTCTTTTACTCTCCTCCTCTTCTTCTTCCAACCTCTTTCTCCTTCTACTTCTCCTACCAACCTCCTCCTTTTCCTATTTCTAGATCCTTCTGGGCGGAAGACGCTATTCTAAGATCCTATAGTTGGAGCCCATGATAAAGGCACTCCCTATAGCGTCCACCAACTTGCTTTGTGAGTGGAAACCAATAACCGTCCTAGTGCTAGCCAAGACTTATCACAAGATCGTGCACATCTGGGACAACATTACAGTGTTGGTGGAGTTGTGGCATCCACAGACGCACACCATCATCTTTCCTTCGTTTAAAGCCACGATCTTATTGGAGGAGCTAGAGATCATGTTGGGGCTCCTCAAGGACAAGAAAGGGGCGGAGCATCTCATCTCCAATATGGTGGCCATAATCGAGCCATAATCGACTCTTGGGCCATCCTTGGCGAGATCACCACCAAGACCTGGGATCTGAGCACTATGACAATCCTAGGTTATATCCACCTGATCCCCCTCTCTCAATGGATTTCCTCCTAGTGCAAGAGGAAGACTAGGACTATATTAGCAATCGCCAAGGCCGCCGCCATCTGCATATGCGGCATCATCCTCTTCCCCCCGCGGATCATTTTTGTCTGCGGCCAACCTGAGCCTCATCAACTATGTGTGAGAAGGTATGTCTATCTCCCAAGCCGTCCTCGGTTATTTATATGCTGGATTCTCTTCTGCAGCAACTGGAGGACCTCTCTTTGGCTCTGTGATTGCCCTTGAGTGCTGGATGGGCATGCACATTTGCTACAAGGCGACGAACGATTCTTCAATCAAGTGCATGAGCATGGTTCATCATCCTCTCTCCTTCGATGGTGCTCCATTGCACATGACCACCCAGGCTTGGTGAAAGACTGCAGCAGTCAAAGGACTCAAAGAGTGGAGGTTATATTTTAACACACTGCAGGTGGAGCAGTTCGAGATGCACCCGACCTTCCTCCACAACAAGATCATCTGCCTTCCTCAGTATGTCGACCTGGACTTGAGGTTGATAGGGAATGAAGCAGTGGTCCGTACAACCCTCACCTATGACACTGAGTGCAGCGGAAAAAAAAAAAACCGGGTGCACACAAATGTCATTTGATTAAGAGGAACAACATGTAGGTAGAAGGAAAACATGGCATTATATTTACATACAACAGCCTTATTACACAGTCATAGTTCTTTACTTGGTAGGTACCAAGTAACTGTACATAGGAGACAAAAAGAAAAGTATAAAAGTGGTTCTTTGGTCTACTAATCAGACCCTTGCTCGCTCTCTTCCTTATCGGTCTCACTAAATCTTGGAAAAAATGTTGTATCCACATTATGAGCTAATTGCCCAGTAGGTAAATTCACAATGCCCGGGGTTTAAGTGATTAAGACATTAAAATAGTGGTACAAAAACATGATAAATAAGTGTACTAAAAATTGACATGGTAATGAGAGAGTATATCAAGCTTAAATAGAACACCTTGAATCATGTGTTGCAAGAATGTCACTATAAGGATGTTAGGTATGTACTATCAAGTACCCATTGGTTGCGGGGGGGAGCCACGCCCCGGGTTCGATCCCGGGGCGGTGCTGGGTTGTCCATTGGCGGATGCCACTGGACTATTAAACAAAAAAAAAGGATCAAATTAAAATAAGAAGAGTCAAGTAAAATAAGTTTATAAGGATAAATTTCAGGAAGTGAGAAATTTCACGTATCGAATAACTAGATATTATGCATGAAGTACTCACGTGTACACTATCTGAAACTAGATGTCTAGTAAATATTGAATGAACTTTAGGTGCAATGCCATACCAGACCATTCACACTCCGATGGGCACAAGTACTTTTGGTGCTCCTCCCTTTAATTGGCTCATTCGAGGATTGTAAATCCACAAGAGATCTAGAGATCCCAAGTTCTAGACATTGCAAGTGAATTTCAAGAAAATTTGAGACAAGCTAACATGTAAGAGTTGATCCATGAATACTTTATAATCACTTTTAAAAGAGAGAGTAAATAATAATTATTCAGGTAAATCTGGAATTTAATATACCATAATCATGTAAAACTTATTTCAAAAAAGAACTCTGATAATAGAGTGTGTCGACCTCAAACACTGAGTGTGTCGACCTGAGTCACTGGAAACAAGGGTTAGGTTGACCGGGATATAGGGTGTGTCAACCTAATGGAAGAGTGTGTCAACCTGATGAAAGAGTGTGTTGACTCTCTGCAAGGTGTGTCGACTCTCTGAAGGGTAGTGTCGACTCTTTGCAGGGTATGAGTTGACACTATGAAGGATGGTGTCACTTTCTAAAGGATAGTGTCGACTATCTGAAGGATATTGTCAACTCTCTGAAGGATAGTGTCGACTCTCTGCAGGGTATGAGTCGACTCTATGAAGGATATGTGTGGACACTACTTTGGTTTTTCGAACCTACTATCAAGAGATTGGTCTTAACAGATTTAACCTCATGTCCTCTATCAAAGAACATGCTACAATATCACTATTCAAGTTTTGAGAAAATAATATAAATTTAATTTCATAAGAAATTACAGAGGTCTGCGATGGTAGCTCACCAACAGAAATTACATAAACATATAGATGACCTAGAAATCACATGATGGCCTTTTAAAATGAAACTTCAGATGAAATATTTATCTGAGCGATATTAATTGAAATTCTGATTTATAAACTTGATTAAGGATCAATGGAAACATTATATCTTAAAGATAATGTGAAGATACCACCTTGTACTTTACTTCCTTCTTTTCTTTCTTCCAACAGAACCTACCTGGCTTTTACTCCTTCTGCGAATCTCCTTCTTTCCTGGTGTTTCTTCTTCTTCCAAGCTTCCACTACCAACTCCTTTATTATATATATAATTGCACTTGCATGCTAAACACCTCCACTCTCACACCGTAACTTTCTCATCATGTACCACTTTCTCTAAACCTCACACAATCAGCATGTTACACTAACAAGCACACACATCCAGTATGCATGTACATGCAAAAAATGTTTATCCCTTTCCTGGTATCATTTTACCATTCCTTTTGATACACAACACTTTACACGTGCCAACCACTACCTACACATGTTCATACTGGATGCAAGTTACTGCTAGGTGAAGGAATAATTAACTTATGTAAATAGATTGTTATTCATTAGGTCTCTTGGAACCTTAATTTAAAATTTAAATGACATTCGATAAAAATGAAATTTCAACCACAGTCTAATTACAACATGGTAAGTTTTATAATAATTTTTATTTAATTTTTGAAATAAACATTTATTCGGTACAAATTGTCTTAAAAATAGATAAATTAGATTTACCTCGTTAATCGTGCATAAAATTTTTCAATATCCACATTTTTGGTATCAACATATTTTTTGATAATTATGGTAATTTCAAACTTAATTTTCATTACCAAAATCCAGTAACACCCTGTCGGCGTACATATGTCTGGAAATGGTACCGACATGAAATAATGTAAATCATTAAATGATTTTTTTGGTACAGATATGTTAGACTTATAACTTTATACTTGGTATTAATTTGATGTGTCACATCACCGGTGTTAACATTAGCGTGGTGTGGCACACACGGTTGTACCAACCCTCTCTCATTACCCGCCTATTCAAGTAAGGAAGATGGACAATGTACAAGACGAGCGGGATGTGAGGAGTGCCATCGTTCACTGAGAAGGGTGTGCCACGAGCCTCATCTCAGCGGAGGTGATA
Organism: Colocasia esculenta; assembly: GCA_014218235.1. Taxonomy (NCBI): domain Eukaryota; kingdom Viridiplantae; phylum Streptophyta; class Magnoliopsida; order Alismatales; family Araceae; genus Colocasia; species Colocasia esculenta. The sequence continues at coordinate 7,681 of JACBKR010004048.1, read as the reverse complement.
GAGGACGATGACATGTACCATGATTTCAAAGCATGAGGAGGATCCGACCACGTGGAGATCGCGCCGTGGCGGAGGCTGCACAGGTGTAGGACATGTTTGAGGGTAGTTAAGAATTGATCAGGTGGTTGATAGGGCATGAAAAGATGATTCTTTGATATTTGACATGATTAGAACTTATATTGATGATTTAGATCAATAAAAATGAATTTTTTTTTATGTTTCCATGCTTCAGGTGATGTCGCGACAGCTACAGACGTCGCCTTATTGTCATGATGGCTCGATGGGTCACGACAATGTCGCGACCTACTAGGCTGTTGCGACCTTAACGCGACGTCTATAGAGGTCTCGACTTCAACTGAGAGTTAAAAAATGCAGTGGCCCCCTTTTCCCCTCTTTTGCACTCACACCTCTCCCCTCTCCGGCGATTCGAGTCCCGACGATTCCCCATTTTTTTGCCTTCACCTACTCTTTTTGTGCTCTCTCTCTCTCTCTCTCCTTTTCCCTCATTCTCCCCCTCTCTCCCTCTTTCCCACTTTTTCCTTGCGGCAATGGAGGGCGGTGGTGACGATAGCTGGCACGGCGGAGAAAGGAGGGGGAACGAACGGCGGTGAGGGTGTCCCGGCATTGGGCGGAGGAGGTTCTGGTGCTGCAGGAGGTGCCGGAGATGGAGATGATGGAGGAGCAGTGGTGCCGGTCGTGGACGTGGATGCGGCGGTGATGGCCTGGGAGGCGACCATGAATAAGGTAGGCCCCAATTGCCCTAGCCCTTCAATTATGGTGTGTGGATGTGATGAAGGAGCCCCGTAGAGGCAGATGTATGGCACAATGCCCAAGAGAAACGCCGCCAAAGAAGGGGGGCTCCGGTCGGCTACCGACTGAGAACGCGATGGCCCACCCCGTCGCACGACAAGGTCGCGGTCCCTTAGCCGAGAGCATCTGAAGTGCATGATCATACTGATGGTGCCTCTTTGTGTGTTTTGTTTTACAGGGTGAGATGAGGGCCAGGTTGTCCTGGCTCCTAGTACTGGACGTCTACCTAGCGCTCTCGAGCTTCTAGAGGGAGAGACTAGATGACATAGGTTATGGTGAGGTCCTCCGCATGGAGCGGATGAGGACGAATGCTCTGCTCACGCAAGCGTTGAGGAGCAGGTGGGACACGGAGGCGACGCCTTCATGTTCCCATGGGGTCACATGATCCCCGACCTCGAGGATGTGAGTAGGATCACGGGTTGAGGGTCTACGACTGCCCGGTCAGTGGATTTACATACCCATGTTATAGAGACATTGTCGTAGACTCCTAGAGTTGATGATAGGTCATAGGTCTTCACTAGTTCCTAGCGTGGACCTACAAGGAGTCTAGGATTAGTGCAGACGGGTAGGGAGGTAGGAGATACGGCCGACGAGCAGCTAGACCGGCTAGTGAGAGGGTGTAGAGAGGCCCTAGCTGGCGAGCCTAGTGCTCTGGAAGATCTAGACTTGCTTCGCTTGCTCACATTCTTCCTCGAGAGGTTGCTATTTGCCACGATGGGTGACATGGTCACTTCCACTTCCTGCCATTGCTGGAGGACCTGGACCAGGTAGGAGAGTATGCTTGGCGTGCTGCGCTTTTGGTGCACTAGTTCGATAGCCTGGGTTCCTCTGACCGGCAGAAGGCGATCAGCGGGTTCTTCCCTCCTCCAAGTATCTTCTCTATCTCCTGCCTCATGAATCTCTTCATGCAAATATGTGATCTAACTGTGCTTCTTTCTCTATAGGTTTGGACATACCTCCACCTCCCAGGCCTGGCGAGGGGGACTCTAGAGCGACCAGGCCTTGTGCCCCTAGCTAGGCCCTGGGTGCCGTGCCGAGAAAACGCACCCCTTGGAGGAGTAGTTGGCGTCCATCCAGGATGCCATTGACGTTACCCTCAGCTGGATGGAAGAATTAACCCTCTTCTAATCCTCATTTGATTTTCTAAAATGTAGTGGCTACTAAAAAGATGTGTTATTTGTTGTGTAGGTGGTGTGACAGCCTTATCTGGAGGAGGGAGACGAGCGATAGCCTGGTTGGAGCAGGCCTGCCCCTACTTCGGTTAGGGCGACGTGGGTGCATGCTCTCAACCTGGTGCTACCTCTGCACCTGCATCTAGCTCAGCAGTCGCTCAGACTTTGTCAGGGTGTCGTGGAGTTCCGTAGCCGGGGCAAGGGCCCTAGTCCTGGTCGGAGCTTCCGGAGACTCCATGACCTGACTGACTGGCAAGAGCGGACTCGGGAGCAGATTGCGGACTAGGAGCACCTAGGGCGCCGGGTCACGTTCGATGCATAGACTAACAAGGCGTACCTACAGTCCTTCGCATTAAAGTATGGGGCGAGGGTCTATAGGGGCGCCAACGACAGGTATACCTCCGAACATAGACTTTGTGAATTTTCTTTGATTAAGCTGAATTTGACATGATTGGTGGTTCACAGGTGGACGTGACCGGACAGATCGCATCGCTCCAGGCCCTACTGCACTCCACCGTGCAGGACCGGGATGTGACCAGGAGAGAGGCAGACCAGACTTCGGTAACATATTAGTTCGTTTAGCTTAAAGATATTGACAGGTGTTTTATGTGCATCGTGCGAAGTTGGCGAGGCTGAGGACGTCATAGGCAGGTGCGTCCTCGTTTCAGGTGCAAAGGAGGGTTCCCAGCATGATCTCACTGATCAGCTGGCGGGTGCCCTGAGGAGGTAGGAGGAGGCCGAGGCTGTGCTGGAGGAGAGGGTAAGTGTGACTCTAACCTGGTCATTTTTTAAATTTATAGATTATATGTTGACATGCTTTGACACAGGTTGCAGAGTGAGGACCGCCACTGGCCAGGTGAGCCACTTGCATGAGCAAGCTAACACAGCGGCGTTGTCAATCAGCTAGTGGCATCTCCAGGCCGAGAGTCAGCAACGGAGGTGGCTCGGTGGTGCCTGTAGGCCGAGGCGGCGGTGAGCCAGGTGGGGGAGCTGTCGAGGGAGCTGGCGACGCTACGTGCTCAGGAGTCGTAGTAGACCGGGCAGAGCTGGTCCCATCTGTGCGCCGAGACGTCCGCACAGAAGATCCGCATTGATGAGCTCCAGAGCTTGGTGACGACGATTGGCTAAAGCCGGAGTAGGAGTAGGAGTGGAGCAAGCAGCGCCTCTGTGCGATAGTACTTACTAGGTTCCTCCAGTCGTTGGAAGAACGAGGAGGAGGAGAGGCGTCGAGAGGGTGAGATGAGCGACCAAAGTGTGAGAGGTGGTGGTGAAATGCCACCACCACCTGAGAGGCAAGAGGGATCTGGGGAGAGTGGTGGTGGACAGTGAGGAGCTTAAGAGCCACCTCCTCCTTATCTTGTACAGTTGTTTATATTCAGTGGATTTTTTTTTTGCTTTTGTGTAGTTTATGAATGTTTGAATGGTTTGTAATTGACATGAGTGGGAACTGAGATCGAGAGAGAGAGAGAGAGAAAACTGAGTACATCATTGTGCTACTCAAAACATCTTGTCCCAGCACACTTAGTAGAACAAGTTAGATCTACTCTTTTGCTCAGCACTTTAAGCAAGGAATGACTTTAAGTTCACAATAGTCAAGTGGCCGAGCCTTATTAAATAGGCGAAAAATAGAAAGTAACAATGCATGCTTAAAATGAAATGATACATACATCTAATTTTTTTTGAATTTTGAATTTTTCTTATTTTTTTATTTTTGGGTTTTTTATAATTTGTATTTTTGGATTTTGGGGTTTTCTTTTTTTTAGATTTTTTAATTTATTTTGGATTTTTAGGTTTTCTATTTTTTATTTTTTTTTATTTTGGAGTTTTCTAATTTTTTTGGATTGTCTAATTTTTTTTTTGGATTTTGGGGTTTTCTAATTTTTTTTTAGATTTTTTTTCCTTTTTTTTTTTTTGAATTTTCTCTAGCGGCACCCTCTGCATGGGCGATTAATTATGAAGCTCATCTCCCATCTTATTGTCCAAACACCCCCTAAGTGCAGTGTGCATTTGTTCTTGGCCTCCTTATGGTTGATTGCCGTTAGTCATTAGTGTTCCTACACAGACCAGGTTTGGGAGTGTTCCGGTCCATTAGTAGGGATGGAAGACATACGGGGGGGGTAAGACATAGTGTCATGCTCGAGACGCTGTGTTTGTTTGACTTGTTAGGGTGCATCTCATGCGGATTCCATCTCTTGTCCAGAGACATTGTGGTCATTGATTTTGTTTGGGGCATGTGTACGACCAGGCTAATTTTCGTCTCACGGGGACTTTGCCACTCTTTGCCATGCCTCTATCCTTCATTCTGACTCATTTGCTTTTCTATATTGTGTCATTTCTTTTGGAAATTTGAATTGACCGTTTCTATTTGAGATTTCTTCACACATGATCTACACCCCTTCTTCGTCTACAAGTCAGCAATCCTTTTGCCTTATGCCTCGTCTGAGTGAGAGGAGAGTAGGCCTTCACTTCCCTACACGAGGGCTAAGTAGGAACACCTTTGTCTAAGGGGAGTCGACCCTCGGTCGCCGTGTTGTGTGTGTTGGCTGGACATAGGGGTTATTTGACAACTATAACAGGATACGAGAGCCAAGACTGCTGGTACTCCTTTGCAAGGTAGTGCCGCTATAGAAAATCTTTTATTAGGGTAGAATCTTTTAAGGTACAAACCATTCCACAGGTGAGAGAGTTCTCACCATCGACATTCACTAGCCTATAAGCATTACGAGGGTACACTTCCTTGATGACGTATGGACCTTCCCAATTAGCTTGCAACTTGGATCTAGGACATCCCAGTTTTATGAAAATTCGCTTCAAAATGGACTCCTTCTTGAAATTTGAGTTCAATCACTTCTTTTTGAAAAGATATTGAGAGTCTATTTTGATATGAAAGCACATGATCAGCTGCGTCAGACGCCGTTCGTCTAAGAGTTCCAGCTGGTAAGTAATGCCTCTCGACGTTCATCGATATTAAGTTCTTTGTCCAATTGTACCCTTAGCGAGGAATGAGTATCACATATGGACATACCTCCTCCAACCCATAAGTGAGTGAAAAAGGAGTCTACCCTGTGGGCGTGCGAACGGAGGTACGCTAGGCCCATGGAGGCTCAATTATATTTTCAGGCCAATCAGCAAATTTGTGAGACTCACAAGTTTTCTTCAGAATTTTCAAAAGCATTTTGTTTGTGTCTTCGGCTTGATCGTTGCCCTATGGATAGTATGAAGATGATTGATGTAGAGAAATGTTGAATTTCTTACATAGATCTTGAAGCTCTTGAGATGTGAACTGAGGTCCTTTGTCGGTGACGATGCCGCTTGGCACTCCAAACCGTGAGAGGATGTTCTTCATGATAAACTGACATGGTTGAACCTTTGATTTCTGCGAACGATTCAGCCTCGGCCACTTGGTGATGTACTCAGTAGCAGTGGGGATGAATGATTTCTGCTTGGTTTGAGCATTAGGATCACTAAGAGGTCCAAGACATCAAGGCCCATATGAGAAAGGCTAGGGGATGGTAGTGGATGTCGAGAGGAAGATGGAGCATGGATTTTGTCAGTAAGGAGCTGGCCTTGATGCACCTACGAACGTAGATGGCGCAGTCTTCCTCTAATGTTGGTCAGTAATAGCCCTTCCTAGAATCTTCTTAGCTTGTGCAACATTCCAGGTTTTGGCTTCCTTGGTGTTTTGTCCTTGGATCGCGACGGATCGGGTGTCGCGTTCTAAACGCGATGTGTTCCCTTTTGCCTTCTAGCTGGGAACGGCCGGCCCTTGTGTCGAGTTCCCGTTCCCTATTAGTTTGTGTGCCACGTGTCCGCAGCATAGGTGTGACGGAGACGCGCCAGCTGTCGAGTTCACCTAAGTCGCCTACATGGTGACACGTGGTCTACAAGCTGTCAGCCTAGCAGAAGACCTGTCGAAACTTTTGAGAAGGCGAGAGGTAGGCGTCGCGTTCTGTTTGAGGACGCAACCGGCATTCTGTCGCGACCTCAGTTCCGAGGCCTTAAACCCGGTAGCGCCTATTTCTTCTCTTTTCTTTCCCTTCTTATCCCTCCTCCTCTCCGAGGTGGGGAGCTTCCCCCTTCTTCCTCCGGTGGCTTGGGCGTGGTGGAGTCGCCGGCGAGCTCGTGGCGGAGCGGCGGAGCGGCGTGGAGCGAGGAGGAGGCGGCCGTGTTGTCGTGAAGGATCCTCATGGGTTTGGTTCTTCAAATCATGGGGATCTCTTGTTCGCATACATGTTAGTCTAGATGGAGCTTAGTTTTGGGCATCCATTCAGTGCTCGTGAGCTCTCTTGTGGTTTTGCATGGATGGACGCTTGCCGGTGGTGCTCCATCTACGTGTTTAATGCTTCGTGCATGCTGTGTGTGGGCGAGGAGAGGTGGTGTGTTGCCCCTACAGCCCTCTTTTACTTTCTTTCGTGGTATGCTCCTCTCCCACTTTTGTTAGGAGGTAGTATTGTAGCTTGAGGGACCATGGTATGGCCCTAATGCTCAGTTCGAGCTTCTGTCTAGAGTCTCGACAAGTTAGCTGTCGCTACACATGACAGAAGGCGACGTGCAACCTGTCACATTCTGTGGCAACAAGTTGTCCATCGCGTTCCCCTCAACTCTTCAGTCTCCGAGTTTCGATCATGGCAGAGGAGGCTTGTGTCCAAGTGGTTAGAGGGAGGTCACTCCAACTTGGCACGAGGCTAGTCCTCCTATGTGGCCATGGCGTTGTGGCCCTTTGGGTGGTTTTGCCCCAGGGCCCTTCCTTCAGATGAAGAACGCGACTTTTCGATATGTCGCGTTCTGAATCTGAAGGCGACACCCTTTGTGTCACTTTCTGTTGGGGCATTATCCTCATCGCGTTCTGCTATTGGGTTGCGACGATCTCCTTGTCGTCTTCTTACGTCTATGCCATTTGGCTATGGGTCGGTGGCCCCGCTTGCTGTCTGGACTTCTGATGCTGAACCACGACAGTTTGACATGTCGCATTCAGGTCAGAGGCGGCACCCTGTTCGCCGCGACCTGTTGTGACAGGTTGGCCGTCACCTTCTTGATCAGAAGGCGATGCACCTGTGGTCGCATTCTGGTTGCTTGGTTTCTGTTCTGCCTGGTGGTGTTCCGGGTTCTAGTGCCATGCCATGTGTGCCGACGTTGGCCGACGGCCCTTCTGAGGGATTCCGGAAGGGGTACCGTACGTGCCTGTGCCTGTTGTGCCTCGGCTTGGTTACAAGCTAGCTGTGCCGTTTCTATGGTGGTTGCCACGCTAGTTCTCTTTCGCCCGGTGCTTGACACTTGAGGTCTTGTCCGCGAGAAAAGTTGTTACCGTTTCCTGGGACCCCTAGCCCCGCGCGATTGTGTCACAGGGTGTTGCTCCGGGCGGCGGGTGTCTCAAGTCACGAACTTGGAGCAGAAGGGAAACATGGGGCAGCGCGTGAGCCGTTTGTAGAGATTTCTTAGTTGGTATGGGTCTCCGATGTCATTCAGGTTCTCGTCCGATGCAGACCAGCTAGTCTTTTTCACTGCCCAGTCGCTTTGCGTTTGTTCCGGAGCCACGTAGGGAGGTCAGGCGTGGGGCCGCAGTTTGGACGGACTGCGGTGTTTATGGTTGTGTTCTTGGCTGTGACTCGCTAGCATCACTCTACCGGGAGGTTGTAGGTGTGAGTTAGCGATCGACGTGCTGGAGGAGTGGGCTGTGTGTCCTACTCTTAGCTGCCTGT
>JACBKR010004047.1:0-26689 GCA_014218235.1 Colocasia esculenta | reverse complement strand
TGGTGTACGCACACCCAGTCTTAGCCACTGGGCCAACTTAACAAAAAAAATCATATATACTGTTCTTTTATCGACCAAAAACACCTAATTTTCGTTGTGTCTATAGTCAATATTTTTACCTTCTACGCCTTTGGACGTGGATCTCCCCGCACTGTTGTCACTGCACAGGTGGAAAAGAGGCAGAGGGAAACTTTAGACTCATGCATTATGTCAAAAAAGTAATACCCTCTTCACTTTGGTTCGTGGTTAGGCACTCTATAGATATCCTAATTATTTATTAGTTAATCTAAAAGTTAACCTATTTTACTTTGAAAATATAAATAAGATTGGATAGATAATACATGAATAAGTTAACCAATTATTTTTTTAAAATTAAAAATTGTATATTCTACAAAATATATAATAGGTTATGTATAAAATATAATGAGATGTGTTAAAAAGTATAAAACAAAAAATCTACACAGGGTAACTTTCTTTGCACCCAAGAGGCGGGTTAAAGTTACCCATGGATAAGAGGATTAAATCTAATTAGTCCTGGTTAGCCAATACACCCTATCCAGCCTATCCCACTAATCCAAAAATTACCCTCCTTTATCACCTTTAACTATGCTATCAAATGTGCTGCAGTTATCATCTCACACTTGGGAAACCCCCCGCACGCTCGCATGGGATGCGGACAACACGGTCGCCCACGACTGCGAGTACATGTAGGGCCTGCAGGCGACATCCATGAGCTTCTATTACAGTTGGCGTTAAGGATAAGAGAATAATTTAGTGCACTTGAGTTGTGCATTTTTCACTTGTACTTCTTCTCTCTTATTGGATGTGTGTATTGTACCATCTTTTCATTGGCCAATGAGAGAGGAGAAATACAAGTAGAAAGTGTACAACTCAAGTGTACTAAATTCGTTCTCTAAAGATAAATGTGAACCAACTCCACCAATGTTTACACTAAAACTACTATTCAAATTCGGATGAAATCCTGCAATAAGAATGTTATGATCGATGCGTTTTCATGTAATATGGGGGTATGAAATGAAATCCACAGTATTAACGAGGAAATTACTTTTAACCAAGCTAAGGATTATCATGTATATGATAATTGCTAATAATGGTGTACAACGACCAACTTACTATCCATTAGTGTTCAAGAGTCGGGAGCAAAAGTATTCTTGAATAACAATGCTTTTATTAGTGAATTGGTTTTCAAGTCATGGACAAGATTTACAAACAAGTACGAATTGTTAAAATAATGTATTCACTCTACTCTTAACTAGTAATGGAGTTGACTTTCTGTACCTACAATACATGTTGGAGAAGGACAATGTCGGCCTTCTGACTCAAATCGTAAGACCCAGTTGTCCAGCTTAACCTAGTAGATGATAGTCCGATTATTAAATGGGACTCATCTGACAAATCGAACTAGACTGGGTTAGTTTGAGAAAAACCCAATTATCAAACAAGGCCCCTAAAGTGCCAACGAACACATGATATGCCAGGGGAGACCCCTTCTTTCGACATCGATGCCAGAAAAACAACCTAGACGATAGGGGATGACTCTTGAGTTAAATGCCCCGGAACGCACAATGGCAAGATGTTAGCTCGGTCCACCCCACGCTTATCTCAACAGGCCTTAGCTTGGCAGACAACTCGGCAATATGACTAAAAGGATTTCTCGCTCGGCCAACTTCTAAGCCGACAAAGCTTTAGCTCGGTGGAGAAGCGTCAGACACTCCTAACCTAATTAGACGGTTTGCATATCAATAGGAGTAAGAACTTTAGAGTCATGTTATGTTCGCTTACGTTGAGCACTTCTTCGCAGGGGCGGATCTACACTGGAGGCAGTGGGGGCCACTACCTCCACTGAAATTTGAAAGTTTTATAATATAGGCCATGCATTTATAGCACATTATCTTATCAAGATGAGTCTTCCTTCCCCAGACCAAATCTTCGCCTTGCCTTTCCGAAAATTGAAAATCTGAATTTGTGTATGTAAATATATACAAATGAGATCCGTTGTCATGTTAATAGCAATACCTACTACTGCATATGTCTATGGATAATTTTATTCGACCATTCATTCAGACAACAAAAGTTTTTCATAAACTTCATATATGATATATGGATGCCATATTTTGATAACATTTTTACATCCCAACAAATAGATAGCTTCTCAACAATTTTGTAAGCACATTTACAATTAAGCTTTCATTGGAGGATATGTTTGAGACCTCCAAGACTCACCGGAGTTCAAAGTGTTTAATATGTAATCCAATCAAGTAAACTTGTTTGTTTAGTGGCCAACTAGTATACAATACCCAGAGAGTTGGCTATTTTTCCCCCTTCCTGACTGGCAGCTATTAAGTTTATTGTGTTAATCTTATAATTAGGGGAAGTGTTTATAGCGTCAAGAATAATTTTGATAATGTTTATAAATTTTTCTATTTTTTTGTGAAGTAAAGGAGAAGGACATTAGTTGTTTTATAAATTTTTTGAGAATAGAAATAAAATCACTTTGATAATATTTTTATTTATAATGTTAGATGTTAATATTTTTATATGCATATATATGTGGCCCCCACTGAAAAAAAAAATGTATGGATCCACCACTGCTTCTTCGTGCAAGTGCCAAAAAGGCATTGACCCACATCACCTCTGCACCCCCTAAAGTCAATGTTAAGAGATGGTGTATATACACGTAGATGGCTTAAGGGCACCCCCATTTGTGGCCCACAAGATGGCCCGCGTATGGCCGGTAGAGACCCGTTAAGAAAGGCTCTATAAGAGCAGATCAGATTCCCATAGCCCTAGCCGTGTTTACAACCATGTCACATGATCCCAATGGGAAGACTCAAGATACATAAAACCTCGAGAAAATCCTTCGATGAGAGGTATGCCATACTAGCCAATGGTAAACCATTCAAGACCCACTTGTTGGGATCTGACTTAAACATCAATTTGGATAGACTGAGGATAGAATGAAGTTATTCTCAAAATTTTGAGATTATCTTCAAAATTTGAAGATAATCACACTCTATCCCCAATCTATCCTAATCTCAAATTTTGAGAATAACTTCGTTCTATCCTCAGTCTATCCAAATACCAAACATAGGCCAAAAGATTTTTCCAAAGATACAACCTCTGGGACCCTGATTTTTGACTTCCCTTTGTAGATCCCTCCCTCGCAATGCGGCGCATCATCCAATTTTCTGTTCATCACAGGCCATCCAACGAACCACCGTGGAATCAAAAACCTCTCCACATGTAAATAAATATAAGATGCCTATAGTTGAATTAATCAATTAGAAGCTGATTCCATGTCGACTTCTGCAGAAACTAGTACACCACTGCAGAACTTCTAATCAAAGAACTCGTAGGAAAACACAGCGAGGATTGACGACCAAGAAACATTTAGGGGGAAGTCTCCAAAAGCATGATCTATCCATACGCACACAAGGAGTAATGATTATTGAGGTGGTCTTTCAAATAATAAATCTTATATTTTAGGTACTATTGGCCAGTGAATGAACAAGGCCTTCCCAGTATTGACCTCAAGGCGATGTCGATTAGTCCAATAGACACCAGTAAGTGTGCAGAATACAAAACTTTCCTTCTTGAACAGATCCAGCGGAGGCCAATCAAAGCCTTGTACCTCTTTGAATCAAGGAGTTCCTTTCCTATCATGTTCCTCATGACCAACTCAAGCAATTACTCTCTCTTTTCTGAAGCTCAAACTGCTCAAGAGACCACCACTGTCACAAATACTGTAAACATTTTTCACTTCTCAATAGATTTGACCCAAGATAATCCCCCAAAGCTTAGCTTTTCAGTGCCCATCTTCTCATAGGCAACACTTTTAACATGGGAAGAGACAAAAGAGTTTTTATATGTATGCCCTGGTTGAGTATTTGCTTCCTCCTCTGGTGTCTCAAGCATTGAGCAGCATCGATTCCACGGACTTCCATAAGTTTGGCCCTGGCATTCTTCACCTCTCTCATGCTCAAGCGGATGGATTACAAAGATCAGCAAGAGGTTGATGCGAAGGCCTGGCAAAGGAGAAAGATCACATTACGATGGCAAGTGACCGACTGGGCAACCTTGAGCTGCAACAGGATCAGAACATAAGATTGGTCATTTTGCCCCCAAATCTTAAACAAGTCAGGCAAAGAGACCCAAAAGCTGCAGAGACACTTCTTGTCTACTGGAAGTGTATTCCTTCTTGGTTGAACAATGAGAGCAACTGTAACATGTCATGATTTGACAGCTTTGTAGGCCTCTTATCCTGAAACCCTCCCCTTTTGAGGACGCTTATTACCTTCTCCCTGAACAAGCCAACACCTTCTGCATGCTGTTCGTCCCCAGCACTAAAGCTCTCATCATGATCATTACCATCACCATTGCCATTACAGCCATCACCAACAACTTCAACATCATCATCGTTATCGTCTTCTACTTCTCCTACTCCGTTGATGGTTAAGTTGCTGGCTTTGCCATCTGCTTGTACCCTCTTGAAGAGCTCTTCAAGCTTCCTCTTCTGCTTAAAGATCGCTCCAAGCGTCTTGTTCTTGTGGCCAAAACACACCCGCGTGAGTGCCCACCATTCCTCCAGGTTCACTATCGGGAGCTCCGGCTTCGGCTGGATCCTCACAAGGGAAGAGTCCACCTTGGGCACGGGGACAAAATCCCTCTTGCTGACATCCATGAGCAGCTCCACCGTCGCCATTAACTCACGTTCATTGCGAGACGATTGAACTCGGAGTCACCCGGCCCGGCGGCGAGGCGCCGAGCAAATTCCTTCTGGAGGAGAAGCGTGGCGCTCCGGAAGCAGCGGCGGGGTGCACCGCCATCAAAGAGGATCTTCGCCACCAGGGGAGACGATATCCCGTACGGGATATTGGCCACGCAGAGGTCGAACGGGGGGAATTCCACCTTCAATGCGTCGCCGGAGATCACCTAAACAAAACCCATTTCCCGTTAGACATTTCCTGCAACTTTCTCCCATCTCACTTGGCCCTCTCTCATAGGAATTAAAGCAAACAGTTTGCGGGAACCGGAACCAACCTGGAGCCGATCGCCGACCCCTTCCTCGGAGGCCCGGCGGCAGAGGACCTCGACCATCCGTGGGTCGATCTCGACGGCGACGACCCGCCGGGAGGCCTGGAGGAGCCGCAGGGTGAGGTTGCCGGTGCCGGGCCCGATCTCGAGGACGGTGTCGCCGGGGAGAACGTGGGCCTTGCGGACAATGGCGTCCAGGGCTCGGGGGTTGGTGAGGATGTGCTGGCCCCTGCTCTTGTGGAAGCGAATGCGCCCGCCGTCCCCCGTCGCGGCCGCTCCACCATCGTCGTCGTCTTCGCCGTACTTCCCCCGCCGGTGCTTGATCCAGCGGTGGGCGCAGGGGCGGGTAGCAAAGGGGCGGTGGCCGCGCCGCTGCGCGCTCAGAACGATTCGAAATAGGAGAGTAGGAGGTCTGAGGTTGTTCATACCCGTATGAACCAAAGATGGCATCTATTACACCTCTCTCTCTCTCTCTCTCTCTCTCTGTATATATATATATATAATTTTTTTCTAGATTTTCCCAATTTCAAAATTTGTGAACTCCAGATCACGTAAAAATATTTTTTTGTTACTCCTGGACCCGTCCTTCACACACACACACACACATATATATATATATATATAAACACTTAAGACTTCAAGTGCTAGAGTGTTTGATATTGCCAAGATCCATCATCATGGATATGAATTTTTTTTTGAAATTTTTATAATTAGTTTTTTTCCTCTGCAATTTGTTAATTTATTCCCGAACTCAGGATTTGGAGTTCAGGACTAAATAATCAAGTTACAGATATTAAACCCTAATCATAAAAAGGTTACATGAGTTAAAAGCTTAAACTGTTTAAAGCAGACCGTTGAATCTTTTGGTTTGATGGTTCAAATGAGGATAGGAAAGGAAGTGGTCGAAAGCTGATCCTGTGACATGTTTTCAAGGTAAGATAAATGAATTTAGATTTTTGGGGAAAAAATTTAGACTTTGAGGTTATATTTGATATTTATAAAATTTTAAAAATATCTTCATTCTATCTCCGATCTATCTAAATATCAAATATGGCTAAAAAATTCTCCTCCCAATGGGTCGAAGTTACCGGTTTTTAAGATGAGATTAGTCTGTGTGTGCATAAACTCTTCAAAACATGATTGAAAGAGTGATGCCTAACATTCGAATAACTCGGATTCAAGCCTTGTTTGATAGGCAGTAAAAGTGAAATGAAATTATTGTAAATTACTGATTATTTTTTAGTATTTTAAGATTTTGGGGGGTGGGGGCCTAATTGGAGTTCAACTGCAGGGACAACCAATATCTAGATTTAGATAAAACAACCTCGGTAACTTATCTGATATGATATAAATCCCCTGATGACCTATCTCATTGTTTGGCGAGTATACTAGTAGGAGAAATTGTTTTAGATGAACAAAGCCCAATCTATCTTAGGCAGCTTTTGTATGTGCTTTTCATAAAGGTAAAATCTCTAAAAATCCATTTTCACATCCAACTGTATCAGGCACTGATTTCACCTCGTCGCCCGCACCACGTGTACGAATTTTAAAAAAAATGAAAAAAGTTTCTTGAAGCGCCTCCGTTGAGTCCATCTCTCTCCACTCGGCCAAAAGTTTTTAAAAGTTAGGTTACATCCTCTTTTTCAACGAGCACCGCGTCCGTCTATCTCACTTCATAAGGCGGATTTTGCAGCACACCGAAGTCGAGGAGAAGGGTGAGTCATTTGGGAATACCGCCGATATTTTCACAGATTTTTAATTTTAAAGTTTTTTTCAAAATCGATTCCAAACGCTGCCTTAGTTGTATGTATCCTATCCAATTATCAGACCGGGTCTAAGTCTTGATCCCATTCCAAGATCGGTCACTGCAAATTACTTGCTTGATGGTGAGCCCAACATCTGTCTATTAATCATGGTTAAAGCAAACTGGAGCTGATAAGATTACTGTTTTACTATTGATATTTGAGGAGGAGGTAGATTTTGTTTTGATGGTGATATTCCGCCCCCATATCACCAATCCCACCTACTAAAAACAGCTGATCTGAGCCTCCGTGTTCAGGCATAGTAACTTGAGAAGGCTCCCAATCCCATATTTATGAGGTCATAATGGCCTGCCATACAAAGGTGGGTGTGAGGAAAAAAGAAAAAAAGGGAACCAGAAATTCCAGTCCCATCAGAACAGAGAACAACCAAGCTCACTTCACCTATCCTCTTGACATATTTCTACTTTTTAGTATCTGCTGGTTTCTGCATTGACTCACAAGGAACTATATAAAGCTCCTTGGATATCGAAAAACTCCTATCCTGGCAAAGTCCCCACTTGAAAATCCTGCACAACGAAACTTGCAGACCATGCTGGTGATGCAAAAAGAATGGATGGGGTTTCTAAGATTGGAAAATGTTGGGAGTTCCGAATGTCCGAAAACAAAGAACATCTGATTCTATCTCAAGGGGTCACATCTTTCCATTTCTACCCAGCATCATCGCTCCATGTCAGGGTTTCAAGTTCTGTATAAGATGCTATACAAACTTTTGCATATGGTACATAAACTTGTATGCTCTCAACTCAGAAGGGGGAAAAAAAAACTCCACTTCCCCATGTGCTCCAAAAGGTTGCTGTATTTTCATCATAAGCTGCGAAGAATATAAGAAAAGCACAGCATTAACCACTTGTTTTCACTGTCATCTGCATGTGATGTCATGTAAAACAAAATTTGACAGTATGAAGGGGTAAGATGATAGTAGGAACCTACAATGACAGACTTTCGCAGGCAAATGAAGGGGATAGACATTTTGGAAGACTAAGATTTCAGAATGCTTTTAAGCCATGCGATACTAGTGTGCGAAGGCGAGGCCACTTTCATAAACTTTTCTGCTGAAGGACCCATTTCTTGGACAAATTTGACAGACTCAGATAGTCTGTTCAGAAGGTTCACCAGTGCAATGACCTCGTTACGTTGCAGCTGAAGCTGGAGCACAATGAATTCAGTGTAAATAATCACAATGTGGAATGTATTATATAATGGAACAAACAATGCACATAGACAAAGAAAGGGAATCACAAGAGAAAGACAAGTCATGATAATGTGTCCATCTTCTTTTCAAGTAAATGGGTGACATCTATAGACCAAAAGGGAATCACAAGAGAAAGACAAGTCATGATAATGTGTCCATCTTCTTCTCAAGTAAATGGGTGACATCTATAGACCTAAAGTAAATCACAAGAGAAAAACATTATGATAATGTGTCCATCTTCTTTTCAAGTGAATGGGTAATGTCTATAGACCAATTGGGACAGTGATGCACTAATAGACATCTTGTAAAGTTACACGGAGATCACATTCATCTCAAAATATGTCAGTTAGGGGTATGAAACACTTATAGCTGATAATTCAAACATGGAACCGGAGCAAAATAGTAAACATCTGCAAATTGATACCAACTGCTACAATGCAGCTAAGTAGCAAAAAGGAAAATGAACATACATGGTGATTCAAATTGTTTTGGCCGTCTATGGAGAAAAGGATTTTCAATGCAGTGCCAAGTCCACCAACTTGAAGCTTCCCCCAGAGACGGCATTTTTCACATCCAACACAATCCATTATAGAACTGCAATATGTCAATGGTCAATAGAAGAATGATGTGTGAGCTCAGGTGAGTCTTGTGTGCTAGGATACAAAATGAGTCAAGAATTTATACATGTGGGCACAATAAAGTTAAGTGAATAACCTAATGTTTCTGAATTGTTTCTGAATCTGCTGCATCAACTCAGGCCCACTCTGACCTTGCCAAAGCTTCGCTTCATCAAATGGCACAGGACATGCAGCTTGTAACTTGGGATTATAGAGAAGCTGTTTCACCAGTGACTGTGTTTTAAGATCCTCTGCTGAATTGCCTGTGTTATACTCAGCCTGTTCCAAGTAGTCTTTAGCCTGAAAAGGAAGATCAGCAATTCCAATTAACAAAGTAGAACACTTTGGCACAAAATCATGCACGGCAGAGATGAACATTAGACAGCACAAAAACATTGTTCTCGTATCTACTGCAACTAAAAGAAAAATCATATAAGAACAAGGCCTAGCCTGTATCTGATTTTAATACATTTGTCTATCATGCAATACACTGAATGGTTACCCATCAAAAATGTCATAAGCATCTGTAATTCATTAGTCCAATAAAGATGTCAGTCAGACAAGCTGTACAGCCACAACTGCCTCTGCACATAGAAACTGCCAGAGCAAGACCCTTAATCCCAGACCATGGATGGCATAGTCGGGTCGGGGTGCTGGGTCAGACCCAGCCGACCCCACCCGAGTCGGGTTGGATCGGAGGATCCGCCCTACTCCATTGGAGTCTGGCCGATCCAGGATCGGCCAGGTTAAAACTGATGAAACAAATTGTAAAAAAATGGGAAAATCAGGAAAAAAATCTTAAAATATATATATAATATAAAACATTTTGAGTATATCCATAGTCTAGTTGCACATATGTTCATATTACAATACAGAGCAACGATAATTATGATACCTATTTACCTGAACATCATTTAAGTAAATGATACTTAAGATATATACATGTAAATAAGAAGTACCCCCCATTTGAATCCAATAAAAATATCAGAAAAATTATCTCTTACAAATAAAAAGTCAACTCTCCCATCCAAGAAGAAAATCGTGATTTCGGTGGTTCCATCAAAATAGCGACTTTCTAATCTTTCATAATTTGACATATATAAAAATTTCATAATTCAAATAAACCCAATAGAATACTAAAAATGTAAAGTCCGGTAAAAAAAGTCAAACGTGCATATGACTTCTCCTAGGGAACCACTCTCCTATTGACAGTACTTAGTCTGTTTGACACCTCTCAGGATTTGGTCAAACCTAAACTATCATCACTCAAACTTATGAGAATTGTCACTTTCTAGTTCTTTTCAATTAGAAAGTGAAAAATCTCATAAGTTTAGGTAATGATAGCTTAAATTTGACCAAATCCTGAGATGCCTCAAGCAGACTAAGGCCTCGTTTGGAAGCAGGCAAATGAGAGATTTGCATTTAGAAATCTCTGACAAATCCACAAAGTTCCAAATGTGAGCGCCACCTCTTGGGAGTATGTGCAAAGCGATTTCTGTATGGATGAGAGAGATGGACACAACCTCATTTCTCTCTCCAGCTAATGAAAAGCGGGAATCAGGCCGCTTTTTGCAGGGCTTCAGCCGATTAAATAGAAATCTTTGTAATACCCTCTGCTGGTCTACGATTAGTAGCAACAAAAGAAGGGAAAAGGGCAGTTAAGTAACAACCACATGGATAGGACATGGTCCATTTTGCGGATTCCAAATGAGCAACGGTGGTCTGAAATATGACGCCACAAATCTAGTGAGGTGTCAGAAACTAAGGAAAAACCAATTTGGGGGAAAATCGGATTTGTTAACTCGGTTTCAAACAATGTCTAAGTGTTGTCAGAGGAGAGTGGCTCCCTTAGAGAAGTCATATGCATGTTTGACTTTTTTTACCGGACTTTAATTTTTAGTATTCTATTGGGTTTATTTGAATTATGAAATTTTTAGATATGTCAAATTATGAAAGATTAGAAAGTCGTTATTTTGATGGAACCACCAAAATCGTAATTTCTTCTTGGATGGGAGAGTTGACTTTTTATTTGTAAGAGATATGATTTTTCTGATATTTTTATTGGATTCAAATAGGGGGTACTTCCTTATTTACATATAATATCTTAAGTAAATGAATACTTAAATGATGTTCAGGTAAATAAGGTAAGTGGATGGGATCAGACGTGGCTAAGGTAAGCTGAGAGAATCGGGCTAAAGCAGATGGAATCGACGTGGAATCAGATGAAGTCGGACTGGATCGACTGATTCCATCCGATTCTGCTCGATCCACCCCAATCCTACCTTGCATAGTGGGTGGGTCGTCCCCCCCCCCACCCCCCCCCCAAATCGAGTCGCCATAGGCCGATTCCGACCCTAGTCGGCCGATTCCGACCTGATCGGCCGACTTTGCCATCCATGAGCCAGACAGCTACCTCACTATTAAGGCAATTACTTTTTGTAAAATTTTGACAATTTGAGCAAGGCTCCGATATGCTTGATTGACCTAGATTCATATACTTCTAGTCCTTTACAAACCTTTTAAAATTATGACTACATATATGCTTCACAGGGGAATAATAAAGTCAGGCTTTCTTTCCATTTTCAATTAAAGAATAAAAGGATACAAGAAACCTAAATTAAATAGCAAGACTCACAGCTTATTATTAGGCCATGATATTGATGTCACTAAATATCAATGCACTTTCAACATAGAAATATAAAGTGGCATAAGAATCTTTGGAACTATATCAACTTCTAACCATTGACTCAATTGCAAAATGCAGTTATTATGTAATATAACTGGCTAAATATCCATTCCATACTCTCAAATGTTTAAGGTGAAACCACCAAACATTTTGATAGAAATAAAACCATAATGATGATGTATAAATCCAAATGATTTCAGGATATCTAACTTCTAATAAGACAAGGTTTCAAAAAAACACTAACAAAAATGAAAGCATGATTACATAGTAAATTACTACACTATGTGATGACCATTTAGTATTAAATTTTAGGAAGAAAATCCTGCAAAACTCACCTTGTCACTGCTCGAAGAACAAAAAGAAGGTGAAGTACAAGTTTCTAACACGCTCTGGATGTCTCAAGATACAATCATATAATAACTCAAGATTGTGACCCCACTGAGATCAATGCAAAATAGATGTTTCAGAAGCAAAACTAAAAAGAAACAAATTATTTCTACCAAAAAAAAAGCCTGAAGGTTACAAATATAAAATAAATGGCTGACCACATTATTGGCTTCATCAAGGAGGTAGTCTGAAGCAATATGCACTGAAATAGATGAATGCAGTCCTGAATTAGCTTGTATAGTACTTTTTTTTCAGGGCAAGTCTCTCAGAAGGGTCTGCAAAAAGGCAGCATGATTTTAACCGGTATAATTTTCTTGAATGCTAAAGAATCTATACTGACAAATGCATCAACTAAATGCCTACAGAACATGGAGCATCTATCCCTGGAACTCTTGTTTACACAAGACATGGAGCTTCTAGTTATAGAGATGCTCTTGACAAGATAGAACAAACAAGCTCCAAGCATGGATGGCAAAGTCGGCGACTCGGAGTGGAGTCGGCCGACTCTGAGTCGGTCGGCCCCTGGCGACCGACTCTGGGGGGGGAACACCGACCCACCACAGGACTGGTTTACAAAGCCCACGGCCCCGACTCAGGCCGACTCGGCCGACTCAGGCCGACTATGGCCCGACTCAGGGTCGGGATCGGCTGGCCGACCCAGCCACCCGACCCGACTCTGCCATCCATGGCTCCAAGAGTAAGTGATAGGCATACAAGGTTCATCAGCGAAGTTTTGAGATCCAAATTATTAATATCAAAACCCTACTTTCTAATAAAAGACTACAATAGATGCTTCTAAGTCTCCCATGTACTTCTAACACCTAGGACTTCTGTTGAAGCAACACAACTAGCTTCCAACTGCAGAGATGTTCTTAGAAAGAGCAAACGGACTAGGGTGTTGACCCAAGCGACAAACCTAAGGTGGTTAACAAAATGGATGTTCGTCAAGGAAAGATAAAAAATTAAACACTATATAGTCTCTTGTCTGAACTAAGGTGGTTAACAAAATGGATGTTCATCAAGGAAAGATAAAAAATTAAACACTATATGCAAACACTTTTAACTTGGGTTCTATCCCTATTTCCACTTTTCAGGGGCCTCAATGTAACGTTTATTCATCAACTGATGTTTTATCACTTCTTCAATCAGGAATATCAGCGCTTCATCTAAGTAAATATGACATGCTCTTATCCTGCCATTTTAATATATCTAATGCCACCACATTTATAGCTAATCCTAGGAAGGTCGTGCCCTTTCTTACAATGTCAAACAATCTTATTTTAAGCCTTCCCAAGTCCCTTTGCCATCCTCCAATCCTTTCACAGTCAAGCAATCATGAACTTGGCAATGATCTGAATGTAGAAAACATAATGCCAACGTTCACTAAGCTGAATGTCATTAGGAGCTACACCTAAATCTGTGCATATATTTATTTCAAATATTACTGTGTATAGTCTTTCCTGCACATCCATCTTGACATCCTCATCTATGCCATGCATTTTCTACATCTGTTCTTCCAACTGTCTAATGTTGCTATGAATATAAAACAAAAAAAAGTAGGATATCAAAAACTATCTACCATAAGATGAATGTGCATTAGGAGTGTGTTTGCAGTCATTAAAATTCTGCATTCTTTTGTTTTCACAACTAATTTTCACTTGTGAAAATACTTTCCCATGATTGCCCCCCCACCCACACCAAGATCTGCATTATGAGTTAAACACATCCTGAGAATGAGAACTGACAAATGCAGCAGAAGAAAGAAAGATTATCACAACAAGATACAAATACATATAACATGTGGTCTTGATGATGAAATAGAAAAGATGCAAATGGCTCACATTTTGGACAATTTTCAGCATAGATGGCTTCCCAAATCTTTCTAGCCGAAGGTCCAGAGTAGCCAGTGTAACGTTCAGGGTTTAGTTGTAGATTCACATATGTCATCTCAGCTGTGAAACCAAAGAAACAAGCATTGACAATTGAATACTTCTTGGTCAAGAGGATAATCCCACCTAAGCTACAAGAATAGAACAGGTCATGGTCATCAAACAGAAACAGAAATCAACTCTTACCATTATCTGTTTCATCATCATATGTCCATGGATTGTCAACTTCCACCCATCCTCTAAATACTTTAGTATCAATTGTGCGGTCAACAGCAGCTTGTGGTTTTCCCTCTTGACATATCATGTCATCAGCAGAAAGCCCATGGTTGGGTTCTTAAATGGCTCTGGAAATCACTTTCTGGGCATTCACAGACACTGCAATCCGAAGACGGCACATCCCATCATCAGGCCAGTATGGACAATCACACCATAATTTTACCTGCAGAAGTGAATAAAGGTGGGCCTAAGTGCAGAAAAGAATATCCGCAATCAAGACAAAGATATAATTAAAAAAATTAGATAACTAGAAGTAAGAACTGTGACTGCAAAGCCTTGTTATATATGGAACAAATATATAAGGCTCTAAATGAAGCAGGTCATAATTACATTTTACATGTCTATATGCTGGATTTACCTTCTGGAAATAAACATGAATACTGAACCAAAATGCCAAGCCAAGAAAAATAGGTACAATGTCTTTCCGGCAAAAGGCACTTGGGTATAAAGTACATTGGAGCAAAAATGTATACTACATATGGGTACTTGTTAGTCGGATGGAAATAGACAAATTTACGTGTCAACTATGCATAAAAGTCTACTCCAACATGATATGATGGAACCAAAATTGTAGCCCACAAAGACAGCTGGAACAATGTGTTTAGAAATTGAGGAAATCCTTGAGAACAACAATCGGTCACCATGTACTAGATGAGGAGTTGGCATCATCATCATCATCAGAGCCTATCCCATTATTTGGGGTCGGCTACATGAATTCTTTTCCGCCACAAATTTCCATCAAGTGCTATAGTGTGTTTAAACTCAAGAAAGTTGGCATCATATGGATAAAACTGAATCTCACCCAGAGTTCTTCACATTCATGCAGGCAAACCCCAAACTATTCATTTTCTTAAGAATAAGTGTAAAGTGGATCTTACCTACCAAGAAAAATGTAAAACGAATGTTATAATTCAGGGTTGTGAAAATTAAAGCATACTGGAACTGGCTGTGGAAATACAGTTCTTTTTGAAAGTGACAAAGTCACAATTCATTATTAAAAGCACATATCATAACCTTGACCTACCCAACCAAGACAATCACAGATAACTGCATTTAGAACACAACAACAAGAAAAGGGAAGGCAGAAGAAACCAGAAACCACAAGGGTCACTCTGAGAGAGCTCTATGAAGGCTGTGGAAATACAGTTTGTGACCCAATGTACCCAATTCCTTTTCTCTGGATTCAATCAGCAACATAGCATGGAAAAGCACCTCCAAGTCCCAACTGATCATATGTTATAAACATTTATAAAAACCATCTTGCACAAAAGCCATCTTTTTAAGGGTCAAACAAACCAGTTATTATTAATTATACTATAAAAGAATGATTTGATCAGAATGTCTAATAATCATCTGATGATGTTCTCAACTAGTGGAATAAGAGAACGTAAGCAGACAACACCACACTCCTATTATGACAATATAAATCCGGTCAATACATAAAAGGGAATTCTAACAATTGATTCCTGCTTTCATCCTCCTTAAGTTGACCATGGGTGAATAAGTTACAAAGGCCTTAAACAGCACTACACCCAAATGAAGTGAAATCCGAAGGTGTCCATCAAAAGATTTGACATCAGAAGGAGATATACAAGATGTAAACAGCCAAAGGTGGATACCTTAAAATATCGGAAAAATGGCGTCGTCACAACCTCCTGGAGTATGGGGTGCAGAAGCTCCTGATTGAGAGAATCCACTGTCTCGTAATCGCAACAACAATCCTCCACCGTGCCAGTGTACTTCTGCGGATTCATCAGATGAGAGAATGAACTCCGGAAAACTGTATTTACATACACCAAAAACTATGACATGGGCAAAGGTCATGCTGCATTTGAGCGGCAATCTCCGACCAGCTCTACTCGGCCAGAAGCAACAAAAAGAAGAGAAAAAATAAAACTTCCAATGAGACCAATGATCGATCACGCATTGCTTGCCGCGATAAAAGCCATTCACTACTCCCACAACAAAAGAACAAGAAAAACGCAAGCAAGCAAGCAAACGGAAAAGGACAAAAGGACAAGAGCGAGGCATGGAGCCGGACCGTGCAACGGCAGGACCCGCCGGAGCCCCGGAAGAGGGGCCCGATGGGGGCGATCCGCCTCGACGTCGCCGCCGTCGCAACGAACACCACCAACACCGCCCCCACCAGGCCGCCCACCGCCACCGCGCGCCGCCTCCACCCCCCGCCACCCCCGGCCGATCCCTTTCCTTCCCTCCCATCTCCTTCACCCAAAACGAGACACCTCCTCCCCAACCCCCCCACACCAAAACAAACCTCCAAAACCCTCTCAAGAGCTGTTACGGAGCATATGAGTTTTTGCGAGTAATTTGTATCCTCTCTGAATAAATTTTAAATATGAAATTAATATTTTAATCGAATAATATTCGAATTCGAATCGGATACAATATTATCCGATTTGAAAATAAATTATCAGAGATTCGGGCTAGAGGGGGATGGCCTAGGGGCCGGGGGAGATGGCTGCCGGAGGGGAAGGAGAGAGACAGAGACTGAGGGAGGCCAGGTGGGGATGGGTGCCGGAGCCTCCTCCGGCACTAGTGGGAGAGAAAGAGAGAGAGAGTAGAGAGAGGGGGAAGGACAGAGAGAGAGACAGAGGTGGGGGGGGGGGGGAGATGGATGCCGGAGGGGGAAGGCCTGGAGAGAGCGACAGAGAGAGATAGAGAGAGGGAGGCTAGGTGGGGATGGGTGTCGGAGCCTCCTCCGGCACCAGTGGGGGGGAGAGAGAGAGAGAGAGAGAGAGAGAGAGGGGGAGAGGGAGAGGGAAGGACAGAGAAACTCAGAGACAGAGGTGGGGGGGAGGGGCGAGGCCGCGAGAGGGGGGCGCGCAGAGGAGTCGCCGTGCGTGTCAGGGAGGGTGAGGCCGCGAGAGGGGGGCGGGCCGAGGGCGTCGCCGTGCCGGGGTGGTGCGATTAGCAGGGGTCAGGGGCAGGCCGTCGGCGAGGGCATCGCCATGTCTGCAAGGGGCGAGGCCGCGGGGGGGCGAGGGCCCGACCGACCGAGGGCAAGGATGGCCGGCGCCGGCGGCCGATGGCGAGGACGACGAGGGGAGGAGGGCAACAGTGACGGGATTTCAGATTGCCCAGGTCGTTTGCCGATGTGATTTGGGGGGAGGTGAAGGTTGGATTTTAGATATGTATAATATTTATATAAAATTTAATGGTCAAAATTAATGAACGAAGTGAATCTCTTGTTTTTCTGTTCGTTTTATTTATTATTCGAATAATATTCGTATTCGAATTCATTTTGTCAGATATTTTTTTAAACAAATACAAATATATTTGATCAAATATGAATTTAAATCAAATTTAAATATTATCTAGATCTGTTTACAGCCCTACTCGGAACAACTCTCTCCCCACTATCCCGAAAACCTCAAACAAGTAGAAGAGCAGGTGGTGGAGAGCTTTATAGAACCACCCCCCAAGAGGTGATTTTTCTTCCACAAATCTGCAGCAAACGTATGGAAGAACAAATCAAATGGGAGTCACAGCTGGAGACCGGATCCTCTCCAACCCCCGCAGGAGGGGAGCTGGTGGAGTGGGGAAGGGGTGGAGCAGTTCCTGCAGATGATGGTGGTGGACGGGTGCTTCATGCTGGAGGTGCTGCGCGCTGCCACGGCCGTAAACTCGCCGGCGGACTACGCCCCCAACGACCCCATCTTCAGCCCTCACGGCCTGCTCTACATGGTGCCCTGCATCAAGAGGGACATGCTGATGTTGGAGAACCGTACAAAGGGTGATTTGATTTTTTTTTTCGACCCTGTTTTTTTTTTTTTTTACACAGGGGTTTAATCCAAAGAAACCCTCATTGTTTGGGTTAAACCCCTCTGTAAACAAAAAAATTAAGAGTTAAAAACAAAAACTAAATCACCACATGTGCGTCTTTGTACTGATCGCCCCCCCTCCTGCGGGGGGCGAGAGGATCCGGTCTCCAACAACTGGGTTGATCGCCGATTACTTTTACTTTTACTCCCCTCCCCCCCTGCTTATCTCGGCCCCTCCGTGTTGGCACAGTGGCATGGGGTCGTCATTACAGCAGCATGGGCCTCGTCGTCCTTGCAAATGGCCTCGTGGGCGAGGACCTTAAGGAGGGCGAAGGCGTCCTGGAGGTTGATGTGGGCGTCCTCGACTGTCTTGCTGCCTTAGCGCTCAAGGTTGATCCTACTTGGAGCTCTCGAATGTAGTGGGCCAAGGTGGCGACGACATCATCGGAGGTGGAGGAGGGTGAGGGATGACGTCCTCTCAACAGAGAGCTTGACAGGTGAGGGGTCGTCGTAAACATCCTTGAGAACGGTGTCGGGCTCCTCTTCCACCATCGTAGAGACATATAGAGAGAGTGGGAGAGAGGGAGAAGCGGAGAAGGAGATGGTTGGGGCGGGGAGGCTGCCCAAGGAAGGGGAGGGGACTCTGGATCGATCCGATGCAGATTGAATTGTCCATGCTAGGGCTCGTGATAGCCTTGGGCTCGTTAGATACTGCAATAGTATGACCAACCATGATAAAGACAAAACCGTGTATATCGGATACTTTAGTGATATTTTTGTTGATTTATAAATTTTTTGTATTACAACCTAGTGATTGAGACCACGAGCTAACCAACGTAAGACCCACGAGCAGGGTTGGAGCCAGGCTATTTCAAGTGAGGTCACGTGATCTCATTGAATTTTCATAATTTTAGAAAGATGTTAATTTTTCTATAAATTTATTTTGATTGAATTTTTTTCTAAAAGAAGTGACCCCACAACATGTAAAATAAAATCTATAGGTGTATCTTAATTTTAAAATGACCCTACTAAATAAATTCTAGATCCGCGAATACCCACGAGTCGAGGGATAAATCTCTGGGCACATCCCACCAACCCCCACTTATGTCCATTGGCGAGAGGATATATAAGTATATAACATAATCTCTTAAAGGAGGATACATGCCAAAGACCCTTCGTTTCATTAGCCGGTCAATGTCTTCATGATACGAGGATTTAAGGAGAAATCTTTTTACCTATCTGGGGCACCCTTGCTCTTGCAGGATATATAAGTTGAGTGGGTCCCGCATTCATATTAACTGTGGAGTCTATCTCACTTGTGTCTGAAGACGGGGCTGTGCCCTCCATACATGCAAGAAGTATTTCTCAGGTTTAAGAATCACCAACCATATTTTAATATTATAAGTTAATTTATTGGCAGCGCCATATATAGTTAGTGATTTATTTGATCTTTGTGTGAGTGATAAGACATGAACACATGCATGTAACCTCTCATTAAATTTCAGTCTCAATCACTTCACTTTATATTTATTATGTAGAGATTATCTTATTTTTTTATCTTCTCAATTATCGTATAGATCAATCACACACAAGTTAAATAAGTCACGGGAGATTGACAAGAGTGTGCAACTGTCACTCTTTCAGATTTATAGCAAGCTTATATTGTGAACCATGTCCCTTGGTTTTGATTAAAGGATCGCGCATTTCAGTGGCAACTAAAATATGTTTGTTGTTCAAAATTATTTAAGATAAGCAACATCCCAATAATCGGTTGTGCTCTCTGGATCTTGCCAAAAAGACATAAGTGACGTTTGATAATAATGTTATTTAAAATGTCTAAAATGTGATTCAAAAATAATCTTCAAATCTGAAGTATAAAAAATACTTAAATATATCAGGACTTGAAAAAAAAATTTGTTTGACAATTACTTAAATAACATTTGAAGAGAATGAGATGCACCAAACGATTGGAGGCGACATTTGGTTGTTGTAAGAGAGAGCATTGCGGCCAATGATCAATGCCCTCATTGGTGATTGGCAATTGGCGGACAACGTGACTGGCAGCTAGTAACATTGGCGACCAGTAGTCAGCAGCAGGGGGTTGGCAGTTGGCGATCGAAGCTCGGCAGCAACGCTAATGTCAGCAGCTCCCGATGCCCAACAGTCAATACTTAGTGCTTACACCTAGTCGGCAGTCTAACAGTTGGCAGTTAGCGCACAACGCTCGATGGCCAGCGCTCGACAATCAATGCTCATAGTTGGCTATCAACGCTCAATGCCCGACGACCAACAATCGGCGCCCAGTGGCCTGCAGACGATGGATGGTGCCTGGTGCCCAGCAATCGACGCTCGATGGTCGGTGGTCTACGCACGACACCAGATTGTTGGTGGTCAAAGGTTCGGTAGTTGACGCAAGTCACCAGGTGGCTGACGACCGATAGTTGGCAGTTAGCGATGGACAATTGGCGGTCAACATTGGATTGTCGGCGACACTCGACAGTCGGCGCCTAGCGCCCAACAGTTAACACTCGACGCCTAGCATCTAGCGACCGATGCCCGACACCTAGGGGTGGCGCTAGGTGCTCGATGTGTGGCGACCAGCGACAAACGATTAGTGGTCGACGCCGGCTACTGATTGGCGATCAGTAAAAGTTGTCACAACTTCACCATATCTGGAGAAAAAAAATGGTATATCCTTCACTTTTTTCAAGAGAATTTGAGAGAATAAAAATTATTTAGACATAAATTTAAATATTTTATTAAACAGTCTAAAAATATAATATTTTATCACTTTAGACATTAAGCATATATTAGTGTTCCAAAGACATAGTCCAGGTCCCATGTGGTCATTACTCGAGCCAAGTTTTATGAGATCTACATCCATGTTAAATTATGAATGTGAAAATTTCATAACAACTTCTAGTTTATGAGCGTCGGTTTCTTAAGAAACATAATTGGGACGTAATCCAATTTTTTTTTATATGTGCTCTAAAAACATTGCTAGGTGAGTTTTTTTAACCAAACACTATAGTCACTGTGACAGAACTGTTAAAAACCGTCAATAAAATGTACGACATAACTTTATCTAATGCCCTGACACGGTAACAGTATATTTAACTTTTCAAGAATAAAAATTATCTAAATAATTATAATTGTCACTAAAATAGTCAGTAAATGTTTGTTTGGTGGATAAAATCAGAATATGGATGACTTATCTATATTCTATGTTTGACAAGTTTTTATGTTCACAGGAATAAGAAGAGTTAAGGAAAATATGGATAACCCCAAAAAATGAGGATAGCAATGGAGATAACTGATTCAAACATGGGTTGTCATATCTCGCACATCAATTTCATCGCATTTTCTATGATACGGTACGGCATAGTTAATAAGATACGGTGGGGAAGAGATCTATTTAATTTTTTTTATTTTGTGACTTGAACAAATATATAGTAAAATGACCAAACTAAAAAAATATGAGCAAACCATACAAACATCACATAAAGAGGATAAAAAATATAAAAAGAACTATATTTTATCATTCAAATCAAGTCAGCACATTATCTAATATCAAGTCAACACAATTATCTAATTCCGCGATCACCACTACCATCAACTCTAATGTGATCATTATTTCATATTATTATATGATTGATGTATTTCATTAAGTCAACATCGAGAATCTGAAAACATAAATAAAACTATAACATCTCAATATTTATAATAAAATAATAATATAATACTAAAAATTTAAAAAATATAGTAAATTATACGTAAGATATGACCACTTACATAAAATATAATTATTCTAATTTTAAAATACATTTATATTATTAATATAATTCTGATATTATTTTTAATTATGTGCACCTCGATGAGACGACATCCAATTCAAAAAAACAAGTCAAATATAAATCATCATAATTATTATAAAAATATATTAATTTTAAAAATATAAACATCAATAATTATTTATGTATAGATATTGAGATTAAGTCAACCTAATAATTTTTAGATGATTTTTACTTAATAAAAATTAA
The DNA here is from genome assembly GCA_014218235.1 of Colocasia esculenta. NCBI lineage: Eukaryota > Viridiplantae > Streptophyta > Magnoliopsida > Alismatales > Araceae > Colocasia > Colocasia esculenta. The sequence continues at coordinate 4,942 of JACBKR010004047.1, read as the reverse complement.
TTTAAAAATGTAAACTAAAATAATTATAATTTATAACATCTCTTAATTAATTTATATTTAAATTATATCTAAATTAAACATGATTTAGATCACTTGGATGTAGTGGATTGGGGGGAGGGAAGGAAAAAAAAATGTAGACAACGAACCGACCGTACCGTGGCTCGCAAGATGGGGGTCGATTGTACCGCTGTGGTACGTGGTGGTATGGCCAACGGTGGATTCAAGAAGAGTATTCCCATTTTTTTCTATCCCCATTTCACATATTTAAGACAAATGATGTCCTAGCCTATTTACATATCTATACTATCTATATATAAGCAGTCCTAAAAAGCTGACGTGGCAGCAGCCGTGCAACCTACGCACAAAACACAAAAGGATTAACCTACTTCGAAACAACAGCTTAGTCCATTGCTCTGCAAAAAAAAAAAAAAAAAGTACTCATCTCTCAAAACTAAAAAACTACCGCATGCACGTTTCCACGTCCAGTTTTAAAACCCACATCTTGCGATCTATTAGGCGGCCTAATTTAGGCCCCGATCAACTCAAACTGTAACCGTCGTGGCATTCCAAATTTAAAATGTAGCGTCGCCGTGACAGATATATCCGCTCAAGTTCTGTGATGCAGTAAATATCTTTGGATGAAACATCAGAAATTCTTCTCACGTTGAAATACTAAAACTTCCTCTCGCGTACATACCTCTACAGATCTCTCAACAAACTCTCTGCTCACGACGCTTTCTCCGTTCGCGTGATCATCACCTCCTACCGAGACTTCTGTCTTTGTTCTCTCCGGAGACGAGTATATGTTTATATTGTTGACGTCAACGATAAATAATTTAATGGAATGCTTACCTTTCATATATCAGGTTGCCGGAAACACTGTCAATCCTCACTTACCCATCCGCAGCAACTACGACCAGCCGTTTGCAGTGCCGCTTCATCACCCTCAACTACGACCAGCCCTGCGTCTGCGTGAACATTGTCTAACAGCGGTCTGCATGATCGGGTACACATCTTACATATTTTATGTATAGAAATTACAGCAGCAAAACTTTAAACATGTTGGAAAGCTTACCTTAGATATAGATGTTGTAGATATCACTGCAACTGCACAGTCCGCGGTTTGACAATGTTCTATTTTTAAAAACTGCCCAAATATCAAGGTCTATGAGTCTATCTTACATATAAATCGAAAATTAAAGAGTTCTTTCTCTTTCAATTGAAAATAATGAAACAATAATATTAAATGTATATTGCGGTTAATCGCTGGAGTGAGGATGGTCTGATCTTTCTACTGTCAATTGTTATCCTTCTCTTACAACAGAAAAAAGGAACGCATACCCATTATTAACCATGGCCAAAAAAAAAACGGGCACTCATCGAACACGCACCAAAAGACAGAGTCCCAAAACGATTGTGGTCACACTTTTATACCTCATCCACCGTTAAGATGTCCAACTGCTTCTTGATGTGTGATGCTCGATTGTGATCCTCTTATGTGTTCTGGTCGAGCTTATTGTTCGGGGGAAGCTCCTGTATCGTTCAAACTTTGTTCTGTTAAGAAAGATATAAGCCCTTCATCAACTTCCCAAATTTGTGGGGGAAAACTAAAAAAGATGAAACAGTTCAGGAGAAGACTGTGCATGCCCACGGGATGGAGATGCGGTCGATGCCATGGCGTCGTTGCTGTTAACATAACACTTGATGAGGGGTGGTGAAGAGAAGGAGCGGACAGGTGGCTGTGGAGGAGGATCTCGGATTAGGGCCTCATCGGCCTCGGCGGCGTTATTCGCATCGGAGACCACCTGGATAGGAGATGTTGATGGGAAAAAAAAAGAAACTTAGCATATATGACTAGAAAAAACTAACTTGTGCGGTGATTGGAGTCGTTCCATTTGCTGCTGGCCACCCCCAGGATCAGCGCCTGCGAGAGCTCGCAAAAGCCACCAACGTCCTCCCCCTTGGCCCACTTCACGTTCGCGGAGGTGGGCTCAGCTGGCTGCAGCCGTCGTCCGTGGTGGCCCGTCGCAACTGTCGTCCGGGCGGGCACGGACCACGTCGTCGTCTTCATGGAGACAGGATGCCACAGCAGGCTGAGGAAGAGGATGCCGAGGGCGACGATGGAGTAGTTGACGCGGAAGTAGTAAAGGTTGCGGCGGATGGGGGCGCTGGCCTCGCCGTAGGTGTTAGGGGCGGCACAGGGCGGAGACAACCAGCAGGTCCCGCCAGGGTGGCGAGTGGCGACGATCTCCGGCCCTCGCCGCTTGGGCCGGGAGATGACTAGATGGCACCAACACCTGACGATGGCCCTGCCGAAGTCGGGATCGTCCCGTAGCCGGCGCCCGACGATGGCCCGCCGACGTCTGTTTCTCCTGCAGCATCGCCCTCCCGGAGCAGGCTGCAAGCTACATCCGTTGTGGCCATGCAAGCTTCACCCTTCACTTTTCTACCCCCGGGGCTCTGCAAGCTTCCGGCTTCCCCCCACCAGGGAGGAGGAGGAAGAATAAGCCGCCACCCCACGCTAGAGAGAGAGAGGAGAGAGAGAGAGAGAGAGAGAGAGAGAGAGTGGAGGGTGGGGAGCGGACATGGGGTGCTTCCTTGCCTGCTTCGGGGGCAAGGAGCGGCGGCGGAGGAGGGAGGCGGAGAAGGACACACCGGAGGGCGGCTGCAAGGGAGGCGGAGGAGGACCACCGAATGGGAGCCATCTGAGCGATCCACTCTTCTGCAGCCACGTAGGGAGGGAAGCCATATTTGATTGGGGTTCTCTGAACAACCACGGATTCCCCGGGCTGCATGCACTGTTGCGAGCAGGGAATAGGAGGACGACAACACCCATCAGGCGGGAGGAGGGAGGCGGCTGCGGCCGGCGATTGTTCTGCCACAGGGTCGGCGGCGGAGGACACGGTATCTCCGATGGGCTTCCTTCTTCCTGGTCAGAAGCTGCCCTTCTCCCTCCTCTCCTTTCCCCAAAGCCCATTTGCCCGTCCAGATCTTTCTGCTTCCCGTTCTCCAGACTCCCAGATTGGTGTCAGATTTGTGGAGGGGGTAGACGATGGAAACGGCGCCAGGCGAAGTGGGTTTCACAGATCTGGGATGGAAACTTCGAGATAGACCATTAGATATATTTAAATTTATAAAATCTAAAGTTGGGTGTGTCTTACAAACTTAACAGTGAGAGAGAGTAATTTTAATTTATTTATTAATAGTATATTGTTATTAAATTTTAATTATATTATATATTCTTATCAATTTAATTTGATGTATATTTTGTAATATAATATGTATAATATAGTCAAAATATTTAGTTCTCACGTGACTGTGAGAGATTAATTTGGGCCACCATCGTGAGAGATAAAATAGTTTTACAAATGTAGCTTTTTATAGAATTAACAGTGAGAGATAAAATAGTTTTTATTTATTTAATAATAAAGTTTTTATTTATTTAATAATATTGTTAATTAAAATAAAAATATTATATTATTTCATGAGCAACGTCAAATGGACTCAGATTTCTGCAATGGCAAAAGTGCCCAGTCGAATATTGATACATTTAATTGGATGAATGATACCAACTCTTCAAATTCTTTTAGTAAACATACACATTTACATCCATGTAAATTATAATATAATTTTTATACAATATCAAACACAGTAAAACAAGTGGTTATAGTTGAAGCACGTAGATAATATAGTGTTTCCCTAACATATTAAATGATTGGATAATATATTTTAAAATAAATATTTTTCTCACCATCTCAATCTATATTTATATTATTACAAATAACTCAATCTTAGTGCTATCACAAGGTAGTACCAAGACACTTATATTAAAGCCTAAGCATTCCTCTAAAAAATAAAATATATATTATTTAACTTGATGTATGTTTATGTAATATAATATGTATAATATAGTTAAGATTATTTATGTTCTCATGTGATTTTGTAAATCATCTTTACATGTTGCTTTTTAAATATCTGAGGTAATTTGAAGTTACTAAAAGGATTTTTAAAACTAATATCTGTAAAAACATTACTCAACAATAACATTTTTTTTGTCACTATCATGTAATTGATTTTATATTTCACTATTTTAACTCATTTTTTTAATATCTAACTTCAACATATTTATTTTTAGGGATGAAAGATCATCATACTCAATGAAGCAATCGAATCAAGGGGGGAAATGTGATTATCAAACTTCAAATGTTTTTTACAAACAATGTCTCTGACATTGTGATGTGGAATTATATGTGTTGAATTTATAACTTTTATTTATTTTATTGATATTATGATGTTATTTACCTCTTTAATTTATTTTCATATAATTTCACCTAAAACATTCTCGTGCATGGCACGGCATAGAAACTAGTATTATATATACTTAGATTTAAGATAATAAATATTAAAAATAATATTACTATAATATTATATTAATAACATAGTTAATTATTAAAATATTACAATAATTAACAAAAAATGAATATAGTAACATTGATATGTTACTATAATATATATATATGGTAATTAATATGGTAAATAATCAAATTAATGACAACTCTCTTTAAATTATGTTTAGACATAATAATATTAATATAACAATTGAATAGAAATTTGGTCAAATATTAATGACATTATAATAAATTATGATTAACTAAAATAATAATGTAGGATTATCATTATATTTTGGTAATTAACATACTACTGTATTTTATATTACTATATTAACAATAGAAATACAATCGAATATGATAAATATCTTAATAAATTATGAGTAATCTTAATGTAACAACACATTAACACAATGTATTTTTACATTATTATAGCAAAACATAATAATCAACTATATTATTACTATTATATTATGTATAACTATAGTAATTAACATAATAATATGGTCAAATTAGTGATAATGCCACACTGAATTCTGATAGACTTAATGTAA
>JACBKR010004046.1:0-26136 GCA_014218235.1 Colocasia esculenta | reverse complement strand
TAACCTAGCTCTAATGCTGGCTGAAATTCTATTACAGCCATGGCTTCGAGAGGTAGGCGTGGTGGAGTGTCGGCCCGTGAGGACGAGCCGCGACGTGATGATCAGGCGGAGCAACAGGCCCCGGCACCGCGAGGCCCTGTACTTCCCCCACCGCCGCCTGTGGACTACGGAGTATTCATGCAAGGTCTGGTGCAAGCCATGCAGACGCAGGCTCATACCCAGGCAGCACTCCAGGCCCAGTTGGAGGCCCAGGTAGAATAATGAAACAACTAAGTAGTTTGCTATTTAAATTGCATGATATTGTGTTTATTGTGTATGTTATTGTTTAATGTAGCAGGCTCAGGCACCAGCTCAGGACCATGGTGGACCATCCATCATGGAGCGATTCAAGAGGATGACCCCACCCTTTTAAGGGGGAGAGTGATCCACTAATGGCAGAAAGCTGGTTAAGGGAGACAGAGAAAATCTTCCGAGCTATCAGGTGTCCTGATGAGGATAAGGTGACATTAGCCACCTACATGCTACAGGTGTTGTTTAGTTTATGCTTGTATGTTGTTTGTCAAGTTAGAATTGTTAGTTGGTGCTTATGAAGGTGTATTGCAGGAGAGAGCGATGTATGGTGGTCCTCCCTACTACGTACACGCTTTGAGGACGGAGTAGTAGACGTGACGTGGGACGCGTTCGTGAGGCTCTTTCGAGCCAAGTTCGTCCCAGAGCATATCCAGGACAAGATGGAGCAAGAATTCCTTTCCTGACGCAAGGATCATGACCGTCCTGGAATACGAGGCAAGATTTTCTAAACTTTCTAAGTATGCACCGCATATCGTAGAGGATGAGCGCAGGAAGACCAAGAAGTTCGTGATGGGACTCAAGCCATCACTGCGAACGAGACTCGTGGCGTTTGACCACCGCACGCTAGACGAGGCCCTCAGCGCTGCTTGTAGACAGGAGGGAGAAATGGAACAATATCTGAAGGAGAAGAAGGCTTCGCAGAAGAGGCCGGCAGCGACTTTCCAGCGGCAGGATAAGAAGAAAACGGTGTACCAGACACCGCAGAAACCAATGACAGTCAGCAACTCTCAGGTACCTTCTGTACGTTCCCCTGGTGTGAAGAAAGAGTGTCCCCATGCGGGAAGACACACGGTGGTCCGAGTGTTTTTAGTAGCGGGTAGATGCTTGAAGTGTGGGAGCAGCGACCACAAGATCAAAGAGTGCCCAAGACTTCAGCAAGGAGCTCAGCGTGGAACGCCAGCACCAGCAATAGCGGCAGCCGCGCCAGCTACAGGAAGACCAGGAAGGCCTCGAGCCCAGCCGAGTCGTGTGTTTGCTTTAGCGCGAGGACGCCGAGCAGGCGGAGCATGTCACAGAAGGTACGGTTTTGCTTTTCGATGTGCACGCTCGGGTTTGTTTGATACGGGTGCTACTCACTCGTTCATTTTCGAGCGGCTCGCTAGGCAGTTAGCCCTAGAGTCAGGCATAGAGTCTGAGGAGTTAGAGGTTCCTTTGTCTGTGCACACCCCTGCGGGTACGGTATCGACTAGGAAGTGCATTCCGTCGTTACCTGTGTGCATTGAGGATAGATTCCTAGATGGGTGTTTCTTCTTGCTAAAGATGAAGGACTATAAGATGAAGGACTATGATTGCATTCTGGTCTGGATTGGCTAGAGGAGCACTATGCGTTAGTGGATTGTCGTCGGAAGAGGATTGTTTTCCGCATTCTGGTGAGGACGAGTTCTCTCATCCTTGCCAAAGAACTTAGCGGGAAGGTAGTTATCTCTGCCATGAAGGCGATGTGCATGGTGAACAAGGGTTGTGACACATTTCTTGCCAGCGTTATGCTAGTACTCGATGCTAGTTCGTCACTGACTCTCGTAGAGATCGATGTGGTGCAGGATTTTCCAGATGTCTTTCCCGATGACTTGTCTGGATTGCCACCGGATAGGGAGATAGAGTTCACTATAGAGTTGCTTCCAGGCACCTCTCCTATCTCGAAAGCCCCATATAGGATGGCACCTGCAGAATTAGCCGAGTTGAGGAAGCAATTGCAAGAATTGCTTGATAAGGGATTCATTCGCCCTAGTGTTTCCCCTTGGGGCGCACCTGTATTATTCGTCAAGAAGAAAGATGGGTCACTTCGGTTGTGCATCGATTATAGGAAGTTGAACCAAGTGACTGTGAAGAACAGGTATCCCTTACCTCGGATTGATGATCTGTTTGACCAGTTGCAGATGCATCAGTCTTTTCTAAGATTGACTTGCGATCTGGTTATCATCAGTTGAGGATTAGGAGTGAGGATGTGTCCAAGACGGCATTTAGATCCCGTTATGGACATTATGAGTTCTTGGTCCTTCCTTTCGGATTGACCAACGCCCCTGCAGCGTTCATGGATCTCATGAACCGGGTGTTTAGTCCGTATTTAGATAGCTTTGTTGTTGTGTTTATTGATGACGTGTTGGTCTATTCTCCGGATGAGGCCACACATCGTCAGCATTTGAGGTTAGTCTTAGAGGTTCTCCGTGAGCACAAGCTGTATGCGAAGTTCAGCAAGTGCGAGTTCTGGTTGCGCGAGGTTCACTTTCTCAGGCATGTTATCTCCGGCGCTGGTGTTGCAGTTGATCCAGCAAAGGTCCAGGCAGTTATGGATTGGAGATTCCCCGACTCCTTCGGAGATTCGTAGTTTCATTGGGTTAGCTGGTTATTATCGGCGATTCATTGAGGGTTTCTCATCCATCGCCGCCCCTTTGACAAGCTGACCGGAAAGGTGAGAAGTTCGTATGGTCTGAGGCATGTGAGCGTAGCTTTCAGCTATTGAAGGCTAAGCTTACTTCTGCTCCGGTATTGGTATTGCCTAGTGGTCTAGAGGGCTTTGCCATCTATACGGATGCGTCTCGGATCGGTTAGGCTGTGTACTCATGCAGCGAGAAAGGGTAGTGGCTTATGCTTCTCGTCAGTTGAAGGAGCATGAGAGGAACTATCCGACTCATGATTTGGAGCTCGCAGCAGTGGTTCATGCACTAAAGATCTGGAGGCACTATCTTTATGGTGTCAGATTTGAGGTGTTTACCGACCACAAGAGCTTGAAGTATCTTTTCTCCCAAAAGGAATTAAACCTGAGGCAGAGAAGATGGATTGAGTTCTTGAAGGACTATGACTTCGACCTTCAGTATCACCCTGGAAAGGCGAATGTCGTAGCGGATGCTCTTAGTAGGAAGAGGTCTTCGCTCCAGCAGGATTGGAAGATGTTGGAGGATGCAGCGTGCTCTATGACCGAGTTAGAGCCATCGCTGTGTCAGGCTTTTTTAGCTCAGCTATCCCTTAGATCCTCAGTCTTGGATGAGGTGATTGAGCAGCAGAAAGCCGACCCTAGATTGTTAGAATTAGTGGGTAAGGCGGGCATTGCTCGTGATGAGGACGGTGTGATTAGATTTCAGCACCGTGTTTGTGTCCCTGATGTAGTAGATGTCCGTGAGCATGTGTTAGCGGAGGCTCATAGATCGCGATTCTCTATTCATCCGGGTAACACTAAGATGTATCAAGACCTGAAGAGATCATTTTGGTGGTCCGGCATGAAGAAGGATGTTGCGGATTATGTGTTTAGATGTCTAGTGTGTCAACAAGTGAAAGCCGAGCGGCAGCGACCATCCGGCCTTATGCAGAGGATGGATATTCTAGTGTGGAAGTGGGAAGCTGTCACTATGGACTTCGTTTCGGGTTTGCCTCGATCTAGAAGGGGCAATGACTCGATTTGGGTAGTTGTAGATAGATTCTCGAAAACTGCTCATTTCTTGCCCATGAAGAAGAAGCAGTCAGTAGAGAGTTTAGCTATATTGTATGTTAGTAGTGTCATTAGATTGCATGGTGTGCCGAAGTCGATCATTTCGGATCGAGATCCGAGATTTACTTCGAGATTGTGGAAGGGTCTTCAGGATGCGTTAGGTTCGGAGCTTAAGCTCAGTTCGGCGTTTCATCCCCAGACTGATGGACAGTCCGAGAGAACTATCCAGACGCTCGAGGATATGTTGAGAGCGTGTGTTCTGGATTGGAAGGATGATTGGGAGCGTCATTTACCTCTCGTGGAGTTCGCATACAACAACAGCTTTCATGCTAGTTTTGGTATGGCTCCATTCGAGCGTTGTATGGTAGGCCCTGCAGATCTCCTTTATGTTGGGAGGAGACTGGTGATAGGCAGTTGATCGGACCGGAGTTAGTTCAGGAAACTTCGGATAAGATTCAGCTTATCAGGAAAAGGCTTGTTGCGGCACAGGATAGGCAGAAGAGTTATGCCGACAACAGAAGAAAGGATTTGGAGTTCGAGGTTGGCGACCATGTCTTCTTGAAGATATCGCCTACTCGTGGATTGTCAGATTTGGCAGGCATAGCAAGCTAAGCCCCGATTCATTGGCCATATGAGATTCTCAGACGTTTGGGCAGCGTGGCGTATGAGCTAGCATTACCCCCAGCTTTGGCTAGCGTTCACCCTGTATTCCGTATCTATGCTCAGGAAGTATGTCCGAGATCCGTCTCATGTGATTAGTCATGAGCCAGTGGAGATCCAGCCAGATCTTTCGTATGTCGAGCAACCAGTAGCCATTCTTGACGGAAGGTTCAGCATCTCCGGAACAAGAGTATTGCGTCGGTGAAAGTTCTATGGCGGAACTTCTCACGTGAGGAGGCTACGTGGGAGCTTGAGGATGCGATGAAGAAGAAGTATCCCCTTTTGTTTGAGTAGTGTCGTTCTAACTTCGAGGACGAAGTTTCTTTAAGGGGGAGAGGGTGTAAGGCCCTCGAATTTCCGTCGCATTATTTGTATTTGTGTGTGTATATTTGTGCTTGTGTATGTATGTACATATTTACGTACGTATTAATTAGTACAAGTACGTGTGCATGTGCTTATATTAAGATGTAAATAATGCATGTACTGAATGGTGATAGTATGGATACTCTACCTTATACATATTGTATGTATATACGCATGGTATGCATGTTTTCTGCATATTTCAGAGTTCTGGCCGAAGACCATCTTGGCGTCAACCCCTAGCCGTTGAGGTGGTGTCAGCGTCCAGAGATGGACGCCAACACTAATCCAGGCGTCCAGCGACATGGACGCCAATCTCTCTGGCCTGCATGCGCAGCAGAGCTGCAAGCTTCTGAAACAATAAAGCCAACCATTGGGGGACTGTCCCCAACGGCTCTGAAGGCTGTCAAGTCACCTGGTGAGTGAGAGAGAGACTCTCCTTATGTCTGAACCCGAAATGGCCTCTTCCCACTCCTCTCTTCACCCTTGCAAGAGGAGAAAAGAGAAAAGAAAAACCCTAGAGAGAAACTGAGAGAAAACCCCACTTTGGAACCCAAAAATTCCCCAACCTGAAGATTTTTCTAGAGATCTACTGCTTCAAAGAGGTTGCTGGATCGACGAGGAAGGCTTCCCCGACATCCCCCTACTGTGGAGATCATCCACGAGCCGGAGGAAGAAGATCTAGGAGGGAGTTCTGCACTTTCTTGGGACTGCCCAAGGAGGGCTTCACCAACACCTAGATCCTTGGAGAAATTTTTAAAAGGCAAGTGACCTATCCATGATGTTCCCGTATGTGTCTAGGTCGTTTCTATTATTTTTATGGATTTTTCCTTGAGTCCTAGACCCTCCCATTCACCCAAGTTTGAGAGCTCGGGTCTGTGTTTCTGCACAGACCTGCATTGACGGCAAGGTCAATGGACGCCGATATCATGCTTGGCGTCCATCGACCATGTCGCTGACCATGAGTCAGCGGCCAGAGACTTCCGCCAAGTTCCTCTGGACAGAACAGTGAACTGTTCTGCCCTTCCTTTACATTAATTTCGGTATGGTTTCCGTGATGAGGATATATGGTAATCCTATACTCTATGTATATAGTCAATTGTGGTGTGTGGATGAGTGTGATGTGTGGTGGTGAATGTTGGAATATTGTATCCCTTAAACTTGTGAGCATGACTTGTTGAAAATCTTGCAAATCCATGTTTCATGATTAGGATTAGTCTGAATGCCTTGGTTTTGTCTGATCATGAAGATTAGTGGGTCAGTATATGTGTATGCAATTTTGTTAAATTATCCATGCTTGTATAAATTGCCAATAAATCCGGTTCGGTAAGTAAAAAGACATACAAGATAGATTGTGATGATTAATCTATAGATGTATGATTTAGGGTAATCTTGTATTCTCAAATCATGCATATGTTAGTAGCCTTTGTTAAAACAGTAAGTGGCTAATTGCAAGATGTGTTAAACTTCATGTTAACTTAAGTTGTGAATAGCATGCTAAAAAGGTATTTTATTTTCTGTAAATCCCATTTAGCTCAGAAAAATCTGAAAAATTGAGTGTATGATCTAGAACCCGAAAATAGCATGTGGTTAAAATTTCAGGTCATTTGGATCAGTATATAAGAAGTTATGTATTTTTCATGTGAAAGGCAATAATCTATGTATGTTCTCGTAATGTGATTAGATAGTGCTTAAACCTAACTTGAATGGTGAAATTACTGTGTGTTAAGCTCCTGAAATCTGTAGTGCCATGTTAGGAAAAACAGAGATGTGCATGTGAGTGAAAAAGTAAATGAGATGAAAAGTGCTATGTGTAAAATCATGTGTAAATCGGTAAAATGTGTAAAGTGTAACTGTGCCAATGTGACACTGCTTCCGTAGAGGGCAGTGGAGCTGTATCAGGGAAAAGTCCCCCTGAGAAAGTTCAGTGTGTAAGTGACCCTAAGGGCATTAGGGGGAAATCCTGGAGGTGGACAAGTACCACTGGTTAGGGTGGAGACTTGTTCTCCCGGTCTGCGCAGTCCAAGAGTCGCCATTGGAATGCCTAGATGGCGTCTATGTGTAATGTGATGTGTATATGTCCTTCTTTGGTGGTGTGGACTATGTGTCACGGCACCTAAAATGTGTAATGTGAAATATGTAATGTGTATGTGTCCATGTGTAAGTGTGTAAGTGAACAATGTGAATGTGTATGTGCAAAGTGTAACCATGTGAAAGAGAAAACTTGTGTAAAGAAAATGTGAAATTCTAAATGTGAAAATATGTTGTTGAAATCCATGTGAGACAAATCTGAAACCATGTGAAATCAGTAAATTCATGTTGTTATTATCATGTGTATGTGTGAAAAAAAAATGCCTAGAATCCATGTTAGGGATAATTAATGAGCACGTGTGCAAATAGCATGATCGGTTATTCACATGATTTGTTTTAAGCGATATTGTAGCTCTCATGTATAGGTTTTCAGCCATTAAACCATGTGAAACCAGCAACTTAAAGCAGGTGAAAATGTCTATGTATGTGTTTAAAAACATGTAGGATCCATGCTAGTCGTGTTTTCCTTTCATGTATGCACAATGTTCATGTGGGTAGCTCTCATGTCTTGGTTCTTTAAAGATAAAATTCATGAGTAAATTGAATAGAGAGCATGTGATAGGTAAAGTTTTATTCTTAGAAATCTGAAAGCATGATCCATGTATAAACTTGTAAAACTTTCATGATAGGTTGAAACCTTCAAATGATTGCATGCCATGTGTTGTAAATGTTGAATGTGCATGTAGAAACCCCTATGACTTATACGTGTATGTTATGAGTAGTGTTTCTTGCTGAGTCTTTGGACTCACTCCTTGCTTCGGCGTACAAGTGTAGTTGGTGACGTGGCACCTTTGGAGGAGACAGTGGAGACGGACTCCGAGCGCGGAGATTAGCTAGTTTGGAGCTTCTTTGTGATTTGTGTATTTCATAGTATGTACTTTGAACATTGTATTAGAATTATCATGAAAAGAATGTATAAGTGTGGACATTATGTATTTTTATTTCAGTAATTTAAATTATGTGAACTTTTAGTTCCTTATTGTTAGTTTCAAACATCATGTATGTTAAATGTGGATGATGAATGAATGGAGACAGTTGTCTTTTACTTCCGCTACTCTGTTGTATATTCGCGTGTATCTCAGCTGTATGTATCGTTTGGGTAAATGTCCCACTGTGAGGACTCTTGCTATACCGACGTGGGTTGGTATAACCGTACCGGTATAATGAGGGCCGTCACAGTTCTGGTACCATCTAGAGAGGCTAGGCGTGGGACTGTAGTCTGGTCAGACTATGGCAGTTGTGTGGTTACTTTTAGTTCCGTGTCTCACTCTGATGGGAGGTGGTAGACATGGACTGGTGGTTGAGGGTAAGGCGCGTGGCGCACCTGACCGGTTAACTAGTGGTAGTTGTTCTCCGTGGCTAGTACTTTTGTCTAGACAGTTGTTCTCTATCTGTGTTTACAACCTTGGGGTTCATCCCAATGCCGTAGTTTACACGGGTTTTCGGTCCCGACGTGTTTAGACCGATGGTCGTGTAGTTTACCTTACATTTCTGCACTTACTCTGTTAGTAGAATAGATTATTTGCTTAATTTCTATTATAAACATATATTTATTCTGCTTGTTAGAACCAGTGAGAGATTGGTAGTCCCTATTGGGCTTCTTCCTGAAGCTCATTCCCCTCTTTACTAGTGAGACTTCATAGTAGTACCTTCTGCGGCGGACTGAGGAGACCAAGCCGTAGTAGATGGCGCCCTCGTTGAGTAGTGTATCCTTTGTACTTGTGACTCATCACCCTCAGAGTATGCCCATACGGGATCTGTTATCCCCTGTTTTTAGTACTTGTATTTTGTTATTTGAGACTATACTAAACTCGTACTTTATGTTGAACGTTTTTCCTTCACCTGTTAGTATATTTTTAGTGCTTGTTGTCGTCATTTAATTCTGTTACATATCTTGTTAGACTAGTCTGTTAGCCCTTATGAATCTTTGGGCCCATAGGCGGCGGTACTGATGGTCGGATTCTTGGTGGGAGCCGAGGGTCCAGACGCCAAGGCCATTACAAGAGGCCTTAAGGGCATGTTTGGTATTTAGATAGACCGGGGATAGGGATATCTTCACTCTATCACCGATCTATCTAAATAACAAACATGCTCTAAAAGTGGGAAGGATTGAGAATTTGGGAGCCCACTTGGGTACTTTGAAAAGTGACTTACTCTAAATTGGGTAATGCTTTGCTCTCGTAGGGTGAGGGAGCAAATATCCAGCTGGAAGAGTCGGGTGATCTCTGATTGACTGTTTGAGATGTAACATAACTCTCCACAAAAAGTAACATTTAATAATTGTCAAAAGCCAACAAAATATGTAAGTGGAATAAATAGATAGTTAAGTAGAACAAATTTATTTTGTTCCACTTATCTAATTATTTGCTCCACTTATTCACCTATTTGTTCCACTTATGTACTTATTTATTTCACTTATATATTTTATTAGATTCTAACAAATATTACTTTTTGTGGAGAGTTATGTTACACTCAAAATAATTAATCAAAAGCCACCCGACTTTTTTAGTTACTCCCTCACCCTATGGGAGAGTAACATTTCTCCTCTAAATTTGACAGTTCGGTTGTCACTTTTGCACACCTCAGGTTAAATTACCTAGACCCGGTTTAGTTGCCGGAAAATCGGATAAGTAATCTTAAGATTATTTAGACAAAGTTACTAAATTTGTTGTTTGAGTGAGATTTGGAAAGCAAACGGCTTTTGTAAGGGTGATTAACATAGTCCACTCCCTTGAGTCGATTAGGTTAACAACTCTGATAAGTAAGTTATTTTGAGTTGGTTACCAACATTTTGAAACCAATGTATTAGCAATCAGACCTGATAAGCATCTCTTATTAATTTTTGTCAGGCTGGCCCTCGGTGATTATCTGCTGCTCATAGAGCATGGTTTCCGCCGACTTCCGCATCTTTTAGAGCTCTCAGTTGGCTTATTCAGCCTGTTCATACAAATTGGACAACAGCAGCTGCGTAAAATGCCTTGGAATACATAAGATTACCCTTGTTTTATTAGATGATAATTAAAAAAAAAAACAATTCGATGTGGGGATGTAGCTCAGATGGTAGAGCGCTCGCTTAGCATGCGAGAGGTACGGGGATCGATACCCCGCATCTCCAGTTGTGGTGTTCTCTTCTATGCTGTTGGCCTTTTCTGGTCTTTCGTTTTGTTGTGATGCTCTTAAATTAGAGGAAGAAGTGTGTCGATTACAGACATAATGTCGACGTCATGAAATAAACTAAGAATTTTATAAATGTTACATTCATCTGACCACCTCAATTTTATTTTCTTGTACATCGCAATGCAGCCATGACTAATTATCTGACTTCGCCTGCAACTCTTTTTATTTGCACGCCAACTTGGATCATCCTGGAAAAGGTCTCATTCTGACCACCTCATTTGGCTTGTTTGCATGCCCAAATCAATGTGCTGCGATCGCAGTTGAGTTGGGGGAATTTTGGTCTATAAACAGCTTCATACTTAGCACCCACACGAAGGGATCCTTACATTACATGTTGAGGTCTTGCGCACAAGCGAGGCACCTCATCGAGCGTGCCTGTAACCATGCATGATCGATCAGTCTGTGGATGCGCGGCCGGCCGCCATTGTTCCCATCCAAGCCGGGGGAAGCATCCCCACCTGTTCTTCCACTGTCTTAAAAAGCGGCGGCAACATCTTGTACAGGCCGGCCACCTCCCTCATGGCACAACCTCCTTCTCCCTTCTGCTCCCCACCGCTCGTCCACACGCTGATCTTGGGCTGCAGCCCCCTGACGGCTTCGGCGTTGATCCTAGCGATCTCTTGGTATGTTCCGGCATTGATCATGAGATAGTCCCGCACCGCACCGTAGTTGCCGCCGAGAGACTCCAGCAGCTTGCTCAGGTATGCGCCTTGTGCGTCCGCCATGGCGAGCAGGCCTTCGGCCTCCTTCTTCTTGGCGTACAGCTCGGCCTCCGCCTGTTGCTGTCGCGAGAATGCCGCCGCTTCGGCGGCTGCCTTCTGACCCTCGGCGATCTTCTGCTGCTCGTAGAGCATGGCTTCCGCCGCCTTCTGCTTCTCATAGAGCTCCCAGTTGGCTTCTTGGACCTGTTCATTTGTGTTTGCAGATGGGCAATAGCAACTGCATTTATCAACTTGTTGGGAAATGTTGGTGTGGTTACATTAATTAACTCGAGAGAGAAATGATTGAAATATATAGAATAATAATTGACACCGGCCGGTAACTCCCATGTCTTGGTCTGGAGCATCGGATTTGGTCAATTTGGACGTCGTTTAGGCCGACGAGATTTATCTCGACTAAAGTTAAGACAAGCTCACCTGGGCCTACCCCAACATGGAGCGTATGGGCAAGGCCGTGAGAATCTCGGGCATTGTAGTTAGGAGTGTCAATGGGTTGGTTTAGTTTGAAGTCCAATGGGCAGTCTACTTCAGATTCAATTTGGGTTGGACTTGGGTTAACTCATGGATCTCTTTTGAAGCCAGTTTGTCAAACTCATCACTTGATGGGTTGGACTCGGGCTAGCTCATTGGACTAAGAGATATCAATAACCACCGTACCTATCAATAATCACCATACCTACACATGCATTAAAAACATGCTTAAATAAAAAAATCGATTTCCACCACACCAATAGTTCTCTCTAAATTAAAACATGCTTAAATTAAAATAGTAAATCTATTTACATATTAGTTTGATGAGCTGAAACGGGTCTCAATGGACTAACATGAGTTTGTTTTACTTTGATCCATTAAATTTGGGTTGAACTTGGATTGAATTATTTTAGTATTGGATTGAACTGAATTTGAATTGGGTCAAGCCAAACCCACCCATTGACACCCCTAATTGTAACTCACGTAACGGCTTATTATTTGATCGTTGGGTAAATGATCTGAAATCGTGCACCCTAAAACAACACCTATTGAGACCAAGATTGGCTAATATTGTGGCGCGACGATTACAAGATCGTGGTGCAAAATCTCAAGAACGGCTGACAGTTCAAGACTCTTCAACTGTGGATACACTCACGCTCACATATACATAACCCATCTACTCTAGATTCTACCACGCTTCTCAACCTCTTCCTGATCACTTGAATATCAAAGTGTCTTTTCACCGAGACCTTTCAATAATTTTAGAAGTCTCTATTTCGGGACGACCAGTTCTTCTAGTATGCACAGACTTCCAGTCACCCGTCACCTCAGCTCAAGCCGACCTCAGAAGCAACTGCATCAATAATATTTGTTGCTACTAGATTTGAACTAACAGTTTTAAAGTAATACTGAGCAAGTGCTCGGGTCAATGGGAGGGTTTCTTATTGTTGGAGAACCAATCACGTTACGATATGCATCATCACATGGTCAAAAAAAATGCATCATTTGATCATTACAATCTACATTATCCAGATATGTAATAAATATTGCTCATAATTTTATTGCAAACTGCACTTAGCTAGCCCCCTAAAATAAGATAGACATATTAAAATGATGAGAATATAGTTACATAGTTACCCTGGAGATTTTCTATCGTAGTCTTCGAAGGGGTTACAAGTAACAAGGAGATATATAGTAGTTTTTTTTTTTGGTCTTAAACCACATAAAATAATTTTAATTAACAGAAGACTATGGTCAAACTAAGTAAAATTAATAAAGAAAAAATTATTCTAAAGACGTTTGTTTGTTGATAGGTTCTAATTAAAGACATTATATCAAACTAATCTGATACCTTCATCTCGTAATCGACGACGGCTTTGCTGAGGAGATCGGCCTTGAGCTTTTCGGTCTGCCGCAGCGCGTTCCTCCTCTCCACCTCCATCTGCAGCTCCGCCTCCCTTATCGCCACCGCCTTGGTCGCTTCCACCTCCGCCATCTGCGCATGCTGAGCCCAACCCGCCTTCTTCGTCGCCAGTTCGGCGTCGGCCTTCGCCACCTCGGCCTCCCTCTGGTTCTCAAAGATCTTCACCTCCGACATCACCTTGATCTCCTCCTTCTTTCCCTCCCCCTGCCTCTGAGTCGAGAAGATCTTCGTCTGGGCGTCGATCTTGGCGGCGTACTGCATGGTCTGCCCCTCCCGCTCTTTCGACCCGATCGCCCCCTTCATCTTGGCCTCGGCAACATCGATCCTGGCCTGGTTGGCCGCCTCCTGCTGCGTCTTCTGGCCGAGGTAGGAGAAGTACTCGTGACCGGGCACGTCAACGAGCTGCTTGACGTTGGCGTTGTAGATGATGAGGCCGAACTGGTTGAGCTCCAGCTGCACCTTGCCGAAGACCTCTTCCTTAAACTGCTTGGTGCCCTTGAAGATTTCCTCCATGGTCATGGAGGCGGCGAGGACGCGAGTCTCGCCCTCGATGACTCCCTGCACAAGCTCCTTGACGTGGTTGGAGAGCTTGTCGTGGGGGGAGATGAGCTTGGCGTACAGGAGGAGGCCGTCCATGTCGTCGGAGCGGGGGCCGATGGTGAAGACGGCAGGGAGGAGGAAAGGGAGCTTCTCGGCGCTCATGGCATGGACCTCGAAGGTATAGTTGACGGGGGAGATGTCGAAGACGGTGCAGGACTGCCCCGGCAAGATCCATGCCTTCTTAGCGAGCTTGATGTCGCTGATGCCGGAGCCGGTGATGGCGAGGTACTCGGAGGCCTTCGCCACTCGGTAGAAGAAGACCATGTTTAATCTGGCTAATGAGGAAAATAATTGCGTTAAATAGTGTTTCTGATCGAAATCGAAACGGGGGATGTAGCTCAGATGGTAGAGCGCTCGCTTAGCATGCGAGAGGTACGGGGATCGATACCCCGCATCTCCATAGATGCTGCCTTTTAAATGATATGGTTTTCCTTTTTTTTGTTTATTAATTCATCGTTGTGAGAAAAGTCTTCGAATTTAGAATGATCCATCCAGGAAACCTCTCTTTCTTTTGTTCAGGGAGACTTTTGCTTCTTTCTTTCTTTCTCTATTATTATTATTATTTTTCGCACACTTGTTTTATCTATCTAATCTAATGAATAAGCAGGTCAACGGCTGATCGGACATCTATCTTTCTTCCTGTGGGTGAAGAGTCTCTGTCTCACTCGGTCTCTGTTTCTACGCGGAGTGGATGTTCATCAACGCGTTCTGATGCACTTGCTTGAAGACGGGGGTTCGACTTTTGATGCATATTGAGCCAAGAGGGGATAAGAATGGCAAGTACGGGTCCTTCCCCCCCCCCCCACCTTCTGACTCGCTGTCACACATCTATGATAAAGAGAAGTTGCTCGGAGGGGTTTCTGTCTCGCCAGGTCACGTCATTGATCATACTTCACAATGTTTTCTTGAAGTTGTTTAGAAAAATATTTATATATTATATTTTAAATATAATATAATTAGATAATAAATTTAAGTGACATCTAATAATTGAATTATATTTATCATTCTTCATGTGAAGGATATCACATAGTAGGAACGAACGTATATGGAATTCAGTGGAGTCCTGTGACTCCATTGGTTCTCCACCTAATTCTATTTGTCCCATCAGATTTAAGTATATATATATATATATATATATATATATTTTAATA
Source organism: Colocasia esculenta (assembly GCA_014218235.1). Taxonomy (NCBI): domain Eukaryota; kingdom Viridiplantae; phylum Streptophyta; class Magnoliopsida; order Alismatales; family Araceae; genus Colocasia; species Colocasia esculenta. The sequence goes on along the minus strand of JACBKR010004046.1, from coordinate 11,709 downwards.
TTATGGTGACCCATTGAAAATTTTAAAATATTAATGGGTGCACCACCAATGTGACGGTAACTCCACTGAACAAATATCTAGATTCGCCACTGACACATAAATTATTACTTAATCATATTACACTAAAATATAATATACAAATACAATAAATCTTTATATATATATATATATATATATATATATATATATATATTCACACGATCAAACTTCCGTAAAGATATTTATGATCGCATCCACGTACGTCTCAGAATGTTACAAATCCCATTCTAATTAGGTTAATGTTACAAATGCCATTCTAATTAGGTTTTTTTTATTTAACCTTTCTGTTTTTGCAATGTTAGGCTAGCCAGCTCCTATATATTACAGTTTTAATTAGTTTTCCATCTCTATTCTATCTCCAGTATGTGGGGGTATTGCCTCTTTATATCTGTATAGCTAGCCTGTAGGCCTTTGGAATCAGGGAATCGATCGAATACAGTTTAACTTTGACTCTAGAGGTTGACCCCCCCTGGAAGTGATCAAATTATACGTCATTCTCTTCTCTTGATTCCTCTTGTTTTTTTTAAATTTTTTTAATCTTAATCTTAATTAAGAATGGCTTCATTTCTTCTCTGGGTGAATATGTAGGGGGCCATCCGAGGCATAGCTTGCAGGCCAAGATAAGATTTGACTTGGGAGAAAGATTTATTACACTTGTATATTGTTGTAATAAGACTAAACAATAGTTTATATGATATTCCTCACATGAGGAATGATAAAATGACAATCTAATTGTTAGATGTCAAGTAAATTTGTTGTCTAGTCATATTACATTTAAGTACAATATGAAAGTACAATAAACCTTTCTCCTGACTTGAAGGACGATTGTTCTACGCATGCAGATAAGCTCTCCTCTGATGTTTTAGCTCCTTCCTCGTTGATTTGTTCATCCGTCTAATATGCAGAGTCTGGTCATGGGTTTTCACAAACTTAATTAGAGTTAATCATAATTCCAAGAATCTAAATCATTGATGCTAATCTTCTTATACATTTTAAAGAACAGAATTTTCCCTAACATGTGATTTTAGAGTCAACGTTGGATGCTTCGTCTGTAAAGCACTAAAAAATATCTTTACTATATATATCTTATTAATTTCATATATATCTCTGGGGGGTAATGATTTGCAGCAAGTATTACAGACTTTCCCTTTATCGGTGTCCACGTGAGATTCACATGATGGACAAGAAATATGAGGCCCGTGTTTACTAATAGCGAGGGAGATCGTTCAAAAAATTTGCAAATCCTAAATTTGCAGCAAATAATACCTTTCTTTTTATTAGTGTATGCAACTCATGAACCAGAGGAGGCATGCAATGCTCCGAGCCTCTGACCAGCCCATGAAATTGGGCTGGAAAAGAGGTGGCCAAGTTCGATAGGGCCCAAATTGTGTCCTGGACCAAGTGCAGGTCAGGCCATTTGGGCCAAAATGGGCTGGCCCCAATTCAGCTAGGCCAGGCCAGGGAGTACCTAGTTGCTCTTTCTTTCTTTCTTGTGTTTTAAAAGCTCGGGGGTCATTTTTGTGACTCATTGGCTGCTTAAAAACCACGAGGTTATCATATCAGGCCAACAAAACTATGCTATGCCCGTTAGTGATCTCCATCTCAACAAGATTATTGAAAAGAGGAGAAATAGTTACAAGTAGAAACAGCACCTTTGATTTGAAAGGAAGACTGGATGCATGTTAGTATCTGCTTGTTTGGGTAACCATCCTCTTGTCAATAGAAAACGTTATTTTTATGATTAGAGTAACAAGCTAATCATGAATCATGACAGTCCTACCGTGCGTAAAAAAAGAAATAAAGAAAAGAAAAAGAAATCAAAGAACTGGCCGGCAAATCTTGGGACGAGTCATATTGGTCAACTAGAAACTGCACTGCATCCACCATGTGTGTTTAATCATCCAAACACAAAACAAATCAAGGTATCTGCGCCACCACATCCTGGTATACCTAGTTCAAGAGAGCACACTTGTTGTATAACATAAACGATGCAAAAATCCAAGCTGAGGGTGGACTTGGATTTAGAACCTCCAAATTTTTAACATGTCACCTATCATGAAATTGGTATGGCATTTTATGAATGACTATTTGATCTTTGATCTGCTTTGCTCAGAGCTAAATACTGCAAAATAATTTCACTTTGGCAACTCAGTCACAACAATAACAGTCCATATATGCAGGGTATTATGAAGGTTGGAGATGATTTGATGAGAGGTACCATGTGGGTTGTGAAAAACAAGATGGATATTAATATTTGAACTGATAATTGGATCTCCAACCGGTTTGAACCCCTCATTCTTAGAACAGATTTCAATAACACTACTCCAGTCAAAGTGGTTGATCTAATTAATGAGGGCATTTGGAAATCTTCTTTAATTAGAAATTGTTCGATCTGGATATTGCTATGTCTATTCTCAATATCAGACTCCCGTAAATTGATAGATGGACTGTAATCAACTGATTTGGACTGAAACTCAGAATGGAGAATTGACTACTAAATCTGCATACAAGTTTCTCACAAATAGACAATATAGCGTCTCAAGTTCTAGAGTTCACAAAATCTGGAGAACAATATGGAATTCCAAAATCAATGCTAAAACTCCCCCAAATTTTCTATTAATTTGTTTGGAAAGCTTTAATTAGTACCCTACCTACATTCTCCAGACCTGCTGTTATCTCTACAAAGATTAACAGGTTGTGTCCAATTTGCTTAGAATATATAGAAGGACACCAACACACATATTTTGCTTGAGTGTACTACTTCTAGAGCTATGTGATTTGCTTGTGATCTAAATTATAGAATTGGCAACCACAAGAAGTCTTTGAGGATAGAATTATTGAATGGTCTGAGGAGTCCTTTGTTTTAAGCAAGGGTGATTATAGTTTATTACACATGCATTTGTAGTTATATGGAACCTGTGGAAGGCCAGGTGCTTATTAGTCTTTGAGCACAAGCAGATATCTCCTATGCAAATTGTCACTAAAATTGTTTATGATATCAATGATTGGGGGGTCATGACCAGAATTCTCATCACAAAGCATCCTTCGCTGGCACTCGGCAAGCCACTTGACCACATCAATTATGTAATATGTGATGCAGCTTTTATGAATGGAGTTGGTACATCAGTAACCATTCTCATGAATGTTGTAGGCCAACTAAGTTCATTTAAAACATTTTAGTTTATGGCCTTATCTGCAGCTGAAGTTGAAGCTATCACCATATTTGATAGCCTCATTTAGGTCATAGAGATTGACCAACCGGTCACCATTTTTAGTGATGCTTTAACCATTGTTAATGTTATTAATTGTTCTGTAGTTGTTGTGTGGAGGTGCAGTTATATTATTGAAGATGTGAAATCTCTACTAGCTACTCATTCTTGCTATAGTATTAGATTTCGATCTAGGGTTGACACGTACCCTACACGTTGTTTGGTCAAATGACTTTCTTTATTTGTGTTTGATTTTTGAGAGAGTCCTATCTCCCAGAACCTATTTTGGATGCTTGTAACTAATGTCTTGTAACTTTAGTTTGCTAGTAATGACATGATATCGTTTACTAGTCACAGAAAAAAAAATAATAATATCACATAACAAGTAGTAGAGCTTTCGATAAAAATGTTACCACTGGTCGAACTAATTTTACGGAGGGGAGCCAAAATCTTCTTGGCCAACTTGCTCTTCTCGGTCAATTCAAGGGGGACGAAACATCCCAATAAAGAAACAGTGCAATTCTGGAGACACCTGAGAAAAGAGATGGTGCATTTTCGACTAGAGCTTCAAACGAATCAATATATTCGAAAAATAAGTTGAATTTGACTCGATGTTATTTAAATTCAATTTATTTAACAAGATAAACTAGTCAAACTCAAATAAAATTTTAAACTCATTTCATAAATGAGTCAAATGTGAGTAAAAATCTACTTGACTCTTTAAGCTTGCAAACACAATTGTGTATTTATTTAATAATATAAATTACAAATATATTTTAAATATTATATTAAAATAGTTTAATTAAGTAATTTATGAAGCTCTTGGTATATTAACTAAAATAAGATAATTTAAGTCTTATGAATAATTAATTTTTTACTTAGATTGAACTTATATATATATAATCATCTATATACAAATCTTTCATATTTAGTGATAACTCTCAAAATCCCACCAATAACTATTTGAATCTATCAATAAAATGAATAAAATTTGCATTCCTTTTTTCTCTACCTAATTTTTTGCTTTGTATCGTCATGTCTCTTTTTATCGTCATTGATCATACATGGTAATTGTGTTTTGTACATTTATATGTTTGAAAGAAAATAATGAATGAAATATTCATAATGTCCAATAATAATATATGCAAAAATAGCCTTCCAGTATATTGCTCCATCATGTGGTTTTTGATGGAGATTAAATGAAGGGATATTTTTGCGTTTATGCTTTTTATAATAGGATTATTTTAAATAATACACGCACACACACACAATATTATATGAGTAGTGATAGATTCGTAATTATCAATATAAGAGGGATGTTTCTATTATCTATCTAAATGGTGCCCAAGAGAGGAGAGGAGATATTGATGCACACTAAATATATGGCGTATGTTTGTATACCAAAATGACATTATTATTTTAAAATTGAAATTAAATATTTGAACCACTGTGTTAGGCTCCTGAAAACGTATGTTTATATATAAAAATGCCATAAGATTAAAGTTGTCCAAAATTCTGTACAACCATTTATAAAATTTTCGGAATTCAGATATTGCAAATCACATTTCATCCAATGAATGTATATATAACCCAATAATCTTCTTCATGGTGATCAATAAAAGTACATAATCAAGTATTTTTATTATAATTACTTTTGTTATAGGATTGTCTTGGCTTTGTTGGATTTCAAGTTATTCGATTGCTTTTATTGGCCATCTTTTTAATGACCTCCTCTTCATTGTTCTGGGAATCGTGGGATTCTGGTGGTTCGGATCTGGGCTTCTAAGAAAAAGTGGTAATTTTGTTTACATGAAAGTGTTATATTGTTGGACAAAGCAGCATCACATGAAGATTAGGCTAATTTTGGACAATATTGTTATGGGTTCCTTACAATAAATAAAAAGTTACAAAGAAAATACGATAAATAAAAGTTGGGTATTTGTTTCTCAATTAATAGGCTTTCTAGATGTGTGCATGACTGCACGTTATCTTTCTTACTCTTTTAGACATAGTCAGAACTTAAAATGGATATTCTCTAGCAAAGGTATCATGCATACTTTAGATAATTGTCTAATGAGTTAAGCGTCAAATATAAAAGAACAATTAAAATTAATATAAGCACTTCACTAGAAGAGAATTTTTGGAAAGTCATGTTCATGCTGATTGCATTATGTAAATTTGAAGGTAAATGCTAATACACACAACAGTACAAATGCACGCTTATTCAATATTAATATTTTTCTAAAAAAAATAAATGAAATACGTATTTTAAAGAAAATACCTGCGCATAGAGCGTTCTTTTAACTAGTATTCTTTGGGATACAATAATCTTCTTCTCATCAATATAACTTGAATTTGAATGCCTTATATCATAAATTTGTAATTAATGTATATTTATAGGTACTCTATAATTTTACTCCATTCTTTTCCTTCTTTTGTCCGAGTTTGGCCCTCCCTTTTCATTCTTTTTTGATCTCTCTTCCTCTCCCTTTCCTTCTTTTGCGCCCTTTCATCTCTCTCTCTCTATTTCTCTATAAAGGAAGAGAAGGGGTGACCCAAAAAAAATTTTTCTTCAAAGAACCACATTGCAAAAGTCGAAAATCTGATGAGAACGGAGAGTCCTACTTTTTGTGATGTAGGTACGTTTGAGATGCATAATTTTCCGCACTCTGTAAGCATCCATTTACTCGCATGAAATTGATGAGACCTTGTAGTGCAAGAAAAGCCAGACTCACCAACTCACGTCAATAAACTCATATAGACTTGTGGATATTTGGGGCCGGCCACAAAAACTTACCCCTCAAATGTGTGGGATTACTACTCTTCTGTGGATGTGTTTCCATTCAGAAATAAACTGCACAATGTTCCCCTTTTCAATGCATTTGCTTACGTGCTGCATCATCCCGGGGTATGAGGACATGCATGGACCACCTTTTTTATATTTGGCACCCTCTTTGTGGTGTTGGTTTCATCCCCTAATTGAAGATAAAGTTGATCTTCATGGCCATATCACTTCACGTTGCTGGAGCTTTTTGTCTAAAGACCAACATCAACTCGCAATTAATTTGGTTTTGTTTCTTTGTATGGGTTCATCCTTACGCTTTGGGAAATTTGGAAATCTAGATGTGCATGTCGTTTTGACTCGAAGCGCTGCTCTGTGCAGCGCATCCGCGAAAATATTGCAGTAGCTTATATCGGTGGCCCTGCGAAAGGCTTCTTTTAAGGTCGCCCCCTCGGCAGAGCAGCAAAGCAATTCTCCAAGCTTTCGGCTTCAAGCCTTCCTGTCAATCCCAAAGCTCGATTCTGATTAAATGGAGCCCCCCCCCCCCCCCCCCCCCCCCCCCCCCCCCCCGTGAAGTGGATATTGTTTGAATGTGGATGGTGCATGCAAGGGAACCCAGACATCTGTGGGGGAAGAGGATGCATTAGAGATATTCAGGGGAATATAATGCTGGCTTTTGCTTTTGAATATGGTCAGGGCCCATAGTGTTCTTGCTGAATGAGAGCTCCATGTGATGGTCTTGGGCTGGCGAAAGTATATGGGTATATCATCTCTATGATTTATTCTGATTCCTCAGTTATTGTGTCTTCCATGCAAGCTAAAAAATGTCCGGCTTGGGACTGCAGTTAAATAATTTATGTATAAATAAATGAGTGAGAAATGATAAGTTGGCAATATCATGATCAAGACGAGAATTTAGAAGCTCCCCAGGGAAAGCATGGATTAAAGCTGAAAAGGAAAATTGTTGAGAATTGAAGATGGTGCATTAACTGCGATCAGAATCTACAGCGCATAACCATATTACATGCAAAAATGTAATACCTATTGCAGGCGAAGAGAGACCAAATACCTTGTTTTCCGGTTTCGCTGCAAGGCCTTGGACATCAAAAGGCAGACCTAAATTAATATACATCAATCACCATTAAAGAAACATAGACCCCTCACATATTACATGACTATTACAGAAAGTGGAAAAAACAACTAAGCACACGGCATTATCTGGATCAAAAAATTACCACTCCAAGTAGTAACTTCAAGGGTTCCCAATGTTAGCAACAAAAGGCACGAGACGCTTGTAATCCCTCTTCCTGCCAGGGCACACGTATCAGCACCCGACCGAGAAGCATCCTTGTATTCTGCAGTGCCACCTCTCGCTGTGACAAACCTCCTTCAGGTGCCCCAGTTCCGCTTTGCAGTGCAGGACCTGCCCCCAGGCTTGATCCCATCATGTACTGCAGAGGGCCACTTCTAGCCTTGAACGAATTTTTGGGGCGCAAGCATGGCTTGTACAACCCTGTCGGTTGTAGAGTAGCCATTTTCATTAGGGCCCTGCTCTTCCAAATGCCCAGCTGTCAAATTGCTACAACTATGCAGAAGCGCTTCCAAGACACTCAATGCCTCCCAACATAATGTACTCTCGACAAGTTGTGAAACTACTGCATATACGTGTGACTCTGAGCTGCATCCACGGAAGTCTGCTGAAGAAATGCCTTGAGCATCAAAAGTATAACCCGCTGGTATTCCATAGGTCCTTTCTCAAAGCCTCAGCAAGTGTCCAAATGCCAAAGCAGAATGTTTGGGGAACCACTCTGCACAAATTAAAGGTGACACACAGGAAAGGAGGTCATCAATAGATGAAAATTGGCCTTGGGAATAAGCTAAAAATGCCTCTGCCAGCTCATCAAGTGATTTAGTTCTGCACCAGACGGATATATTTGATGCCACATAACATGCTTTTTGGTATTGCTGCTGCAGTGGAGAAGACAACCTTGATGGAGCTGTGTCTGATGTGAGCTGCAAGATTAGCCATGGCAGCAGGCCCGTTATGTGCATTAACAGCCGTGTCTCCCCACTTCCAATATGGAGTCACAGGAAGGACTGTTATCCGTGAAAGCACCTCAACAGCAGACCCATGACTGACTGCAGACATGAGTCCTTTAAGTACCAGCGGTTGTACCCCTTCAAAGGCTGGTACTTTCCCACTCTCTGGCAGAGATGGTTCCCCACCAGTTCTTGACTCCATTCTCTCCAATTCTACCAGATAACTGCCGTTAGTTTCAAGCTCATCACGCGGCATACTAGACAATAAAACGTTCTCTGTCGTCCTATCACGAATGATAAACATCAATCACCCGGGCAAAGAGCTCAAGCACTTGGCAATAACATGCACAAAGTCTGTGTGCATCATTGCAACACAGCCCCAAAAGAGTTGTGGATACAGGATGACCTTTTCGGGTTCCATGTTCTCCACCATCACTTGCAATGTCAAAAGAATTTCCATAACAAAACCTAAAACTGCTGGAACTGGATTCCCTAAACATCGATGAAGGCATCGAAGGAGCAAAACACAAGCATCACTTTTGACACTTGGCCGCAAAGCACGATAGATTTTGTGTGATCGGCATGCAAGGTGCCTCGATGTGCATTCCATAGCCCATTTAAGTGCTTCAGCACCCCATGTTTCACGAAGGTCCCCCTGGAAAAATATTGCATCGACCATGTGAGATACAATGCAGAGAGCAGAGCTGCACTAGGCAGGTCTGTTTTGGTCAAACTTGGGTCCTCATCTCCCACATCAGGCTACCACGCTTTGACTGAATGTACTTTATCAAACTAACAACCTGCTGCTTGTTCTCACCTTCACTATTTTCAACCTCATACAATTCCAAATGTCGACCAGCAAGAGAATACAAAGATTGACAAGAAGGTTTTTGACAGTGCTCAAGGACAATATCTTCGGAGCTATCCATAGAAACAAGTGTTACATGGAACAGCAGAGGCAGATTCCCACGGAAATCCTCATCATTCTCATAAGCTATCTCTGCAAGTAGAATCAATGTTATGTCTGCACGTGAAAGTAAATGCTGATGATGTCCCTGTAATGCAGATTGGAGTTCGCTGGCATTTATTCCATGGGCACCTCCACTACCAGGATGCAAGATATCCTCTATGGAATTAGGTGTATCAATGGGATAGTCTCCACTGTCACGGAGACATGGCGGCTCCTTAGATTACCCGTTGAGCTCCGAACTCCCATCAGTGGCCCTGACATATTCACAAGTGATGGAAGGAGTTGGCCCGATCGACCATTTGCAGCTGCAACAATGCCCATTTCAGAGCCATTGGACTCAAGGGACCTGATATACTTCGGCCTTGTACGGCTGAAGTCCGCCAACTGATGCTCCCACTGTGCTTCTAAGTGGGCCATCAAGGGAACCACGAACAGTAAAGGTGACATATGGGGCTGGTTATCTACAACTGCGGGAATCTGGACTGCTGCGGTCCTTGAGAGAATTCTAATATGAAATTTCCACTATTATCTCCTTTAACTGCACTTGGCCTTACTGGTTCTACACTCTCCTCCAGCATCCTCTGAGACAACTCAAATACCAAGTGATCGATAGTTTGTTGTGGGCAAATGCGTGCAAGGTACAAACTGACACGTTTGGCAACAGAAAAATATGTAGCAAGGCACCACTTATTTCAATAGATGTATTAGAATCACAATCTTCAATCCCTTTAGCAATCAAAAGTCGAGCACTGGACCAATATTTCTAGGATTACTGGCAATAGTGCTCAAAGCTTCTCAATTTCATCAGGGAATTGATCACCATGCCTCCCATGTCACATAATACAGACTCTTTAGTAATCTCTCACTCCACCCAGAGTTCCAGAGTTTAACAAAATTAAGGTTTTCATCATGGAGCCATGCATGTTAAGACCTGATGTTGTGCAATTATGTCAACTGCATCAGCTGACGCTGCATTATCTCTTCACACAACAGCTCACTCAACTCAGGATGGTCCTTGGCAAGTTTGGAGGAAAGCTTATATTGAAACTGTTGGTAAGAATCAGGAAGGTTCCCAACAACAGATGCACGATAATGGCCCACCCCCTCAATGTCTTCCTCAGCCCATTCACGGACAGAAAGTGTTTCTAGCATTTGGAGTGCATCATCACGGATTTGCTTAGTCGGATCAACTACTTTGTAGAGAATCAAACTTAGTAGCCTTTGGATCTCACACCTAGGGATATCTTGACGCATGTAGACTTCAGCCAATACTGTAAAGTAACCATCAGCAATAGAGGCATCCGTGATAGCACTGAAAAGCAAGAACTGCTTCTCAATTAAACCAAAATGAGCAAGAAATGGGCAGCAAGGAAAAGAAAAAAAATCACAATATATGCAGAGGATGCTTTTTCATTTTGATTTAGTTTCTAGTATGTGACAAGGAGGTGATATAAAATCTCCTTTTAGAGGGAAAGAGAGGAGAGAAGAGAGAGAGAGAGAGAGAGAGAGAGGAGAGAGAGAGAGAGAGAGAGAGAGAGAGAGAGGTTAATTGATATCATTCCTCAAGAAGTGATGAAAGATTTTGTATAGCCATTATGCACCTAGGTCCTAAACCAAACACATTTATGTTGTTCCAAGCCTTGTGTTATCTCAAAGAGACATCACAGGACAGCACCTTGAGGGCAGAAACCCTTTTTGCAAAGAAAAGGACAAACGAACTTCAGAAAATTCCGTCATGTTACATATTTCAGCATCACATTTTGTGAGGATCTACAATGTAATAAGATGGGATTTGCCTTTATTCAAGAAATGCATTCGGAAGGGTGGAAAATCCTCTAAAAGGCTTTTGAGGAAACATCATTCATGAACCTGTGCTAATAATGCACCAGGATAGTTCTCACTCCCAATTTGAAGTCCACGTGAAATTAGGAAGATGATTTAAGATCAAGAAAGGCAACAAAACAAGAAACTACCTGGTCAATGCATGCAGGAAAGAGATCCAAATTTGTCTGAAGAAGATTCTTTAAAGCAGTCTTTGCTAAGAGAACCCTAGCTGACCACCCCTCTGCTTATCTCGTCCACCAGCACGTCCACCATCACTAGTGTACTTTGAATAAGAAGGTTTCTTGGATCAGCTGGTGAATAGCCAAATGGTGCTCTTGGAGCATGTTCGACAAAAGACTATTGATCCAGAGATTACTCGGCCGGTCATTTTTCTAGCATTGTCATCGAAGCAAGGACCATAAACAGAGAAGCCATTGCATTCATGGAGGCCCACTGTATTGCTTCAACTTGCTCAGCTGTTTCCTTGTCAAATGAGATCTTATCAACAGATTCCCTTGAGCGATTATGTTGAATTGCCCTGTAGCGTTCAATCTCGCGACGGTAGTCACTGATGCTATCATGCCCCCATGTTCCACCACCTTCATCACACCAGGAGAAGAGAAGATCAAAATATCGCTTGCGACTGCGGGATCAAATCTCTCAGATTTGGATTCCACTAATTCTGGAGCCAAGTATCTTAGAACAGAGGCTAATGCAAAGCGAAGAGGTTGCATGTCTTGAAAAGAATCAGTGGATGATGTAATTATTTGATGGTATGTTTCTTCCATGAACTTCAGAAAATGGATACGGAAAACTGGCATACGGGCCAGTGTGCCAGGCCAGAC